>ML365699.1:0-263970 GCA_005239505.1 Nicotiana paniculata
CCACACTTAAAATTGTGCATTGTCCCCAATGCGCACCCATACATACAAGAGGGTAAAAATAAAACTCCCTGGTAGGCCAAAAGCCGAAGCACTAGCATCTCATGGGGTACTCAGACTTCTCTCAGGCCTGGTCCTTCATGCGGGTACCTCACATTTAGTTCCAACCATCTGGTTTGTTGTTGCATCCTTCCAGTGGCTTTGCGTTCCATGCTCCTAAAAAAATTCAAAAAAATTGACACTATAAAAATAATATAATTAGAAAAAGAATAAAACAAAAAAAATAAAAATAAAATAAAATAAAATAAAGCAGTAAAGCTGGGTTGCCTCCCAACAAGCGCTTGATTTAACGTCGCGGCACGACGTGAATCACCTTCTACGTCCACTTCGAACTTATGAATTGAGCCCCCAATTTGGCATCAAGTTTTCGGTTATGCTCCAAGGGTGGTGGAACAAATCTAATTGTCCCAAGCAACCATTGTACTATTTTACACTTCTTGGCATTTGGATGAGGTATGTAGTCCTATCTTTCTGGCAAGAAAAATTCCAGAATATAGGTTAAAGTGTTCCCTCTAGTATTACTTCTTTAACATCGACATCCTCAAATTATAGTTGGTTAGAGTGTTGGGTATCTACTTTGGACCCCTCCATTGGCACCTCAATTTCTATCTCTAATGTACACTACTACTGGCTACTATCCATAATATTGGCATATTGAGCATTAAAAGCTTCAACTAGTTGACTCGTTTGAGCCTCCAAGTTGCAAATAGTTTCATCTTTCCTTTGTACCCGCAGTTTTATCTCCTCCTGTTGTTCCAAAAGGCACTTCATCATATCCTCGATCCTTTTCAGGTCATCATCACTGGGTTCTTTGTTTCTATTAACTTCACAAGAAAAAGAAGAACAATCAAAGTAAGGGGTTGGGGGAAGATAAGAAATATAAGCACAACCCTGAAAGTGACCATCTTGACCACCACACATATCACACATATTCCACACATAAGATTGAGTTGGTGCACATAACTCTCTCTCGAGAATATTTTGATAATTTTGCCCTGGGTGGATTCCTCTATAATATGCATAACGAGGATCAAAAATAGAATTACCAACATCCAAACTCTCATAATTCCATGATGACATGTTTTTTTTTTAATTAACAAATACAAATAAAATAAAGAAAATAAAAATCAAATACTAAAAAAATCAAACTTGAAACCTAGTAACATGTACAATTACAACTACACTTGATAATACCGTTAACTCCCAAGCAACGGCGCCAAAATTTGATCACGCTCAACTATGTCTAATAAAAGACTAAGCGGGCGTTGCAAATATAATCCAGGGTATTATGTCCAACGTCGATCTCACAGGGAGTTAACGTATCAAGCAAGACGTTAGAATACGCAACTTTTACTTAATCAATTCTCTCAAGACTTTTGAATATAAATTGCTGATGTTTTACTATTGTTATTAACAAAATCAATAAACTAACAATTAACTAACAATATGGTGTAAACAATTATAATAAAGGTATAAGGTTATGGTTTCCCCCGTCGGTGAACTTCCTTCTCGGATATTTCTTATAGTTTGAGTAGTTGACTCTATCAATCATGAACACTCTATCTACCATAAATCTCTCTCAAGTAATTATGATAATTTACTAGACGCACTCTCTCAAGTTACGCTAGCTAGATTGCATTACAGTTCACTTAGATTGCACCCGAAGTATCGTTATCTCTAATCCAACCTCTAAACCCTCGGTTATGACTTTCGTCTATACTCTGGGAGTGGTGTTGTTCAAANAAACGTAGTTAAACAAATAGAGTTTAATCAACCAATCTAAGTTATATTAATATCACAATAAGTTCATCCCCCAACGGGTTCCACCAAAACCCTAGATTAAGAAATTAGCTATTCATGCTCATAAGAATCAAACCCAAAATAACTTGCATAATTAAACTACAAAGTAATGAATAAAAGCTGTAAAAATCAATGTTTTGCTTCTCTGAGTAGTATTCCACAGGCGTCTCTTGTCTCTAATGGCATCTCCCATTCAAGTTGTGTTTTTGGGTCTATTTATATGTTTGGGATAAATCCTAAACGTGTAGGAGACTTCTATTCAAACCGGGAAATACTTAAAATCTTCAAAACTCGGATTGGACCAGACCAGGGACTTGGCTTTATGGCCCAAACGCCTGGATAAAGTCTGGTCTTACCAGGCTTTATATCCCAAAAGCCCAGTTATAGCCTTGTATGACCAGGCTTTACAGCCCAAATGCCCGGGTATAGCCCGGTGCACTCCTCTTCGCCTCTTGAACGTATTTTCGACGTTTATGCATCCATTTAGCTCGGCTTCTATCTCCAATTCACCTACACATGAAATAGACTCCATTAGGCACATACAAAGTGTATTTTTATCATTAACGCACATAAAATGTAAGGCACATAACGTGTTAAACCATGAATTCTAGCCACACATCATGTATCGATAAGGATTCATCCCCTTAAGGTCTTCCTCTCATGTTTTTCCCTGATGATGTACACGCGGTTGTGAAAACTGATCACTGTTGGAGTTTTTTTTATATCTTCTCTATATGAAAATTCCTTCAATATATACATGATTGTACTGTATATCTTCTCTATATGATGGCTCCGCACTTGTATACATGCCTCTTTATGCATGTCTTCTCTATATACTGTTTTTGTTAGAGAAATGATACACAGTGCATATCTTCTCTATATGTCTCTCTTTGTGATTTGACTTTCCCTTTCTACGCATATCTCCTTTATATGTTGAATTGTTATCATGTTTAGTGTTCGTGCATATCTTCTCTATGTGCACCATGAGTTTACTTGCAGTTATACACAGATTCTAGTGTTATTACTGCATATTCGTATAATATTCATGACTTGTACATATTTTATCACGTGAATATCATTGATCATTCTTGTAACGTCTTCTCCGAGGTTAGTCATGATACTTACGAAGTACATGATGTCGGTTGTACCCATATTACACTCCGCACTTAATTATGCAGATCCAGCTATGAGACCCAGCTGCGAGTTTTTTTTGGATTGCTGTTGAGTTGACAAGAGACGAGGTAGAGCTGCACTCCGTCCATAGGCCTTGGTGTCTCTTTGTGCTATCGTTGTAGTCCATACAGTATGTTTACATATTAATAGACTTGTATTGCCAGTTTAAAGCTCATGACTCTATATTGTCAGTTCTGGGAGATTTATTGTATCCGTGCAGTCTTATTTATGATATTTAGCTTTTAGACTTTTATTATTTCGTAATTTGTTATCTCATATTGTTATTGTTGTGCTTGGCTAGCCTAGCAAGTGATTTAGGTGTCATCGCGATCGGATGGTGGTTTTGGGTCGTCACAAGAAGTAAAAAAAAATAAATAGAGAAAACAAAGAAAGGGGTTGGAGTTCTAAAATTTATTTCAACTGTTTCGGTCGAAACTTCCCAAGCAAATCAGGCCTTTTTTTTTTTAAGAAAAAGTTTGCGATGGATTCAGTCCAAAAAATTAAGTATTTTATAGTTTTGATGTCCGAGTGATTCGGGCGCCAATCATTGCGATTAATGTAGCAAAAAATGTGGTCGAAATATTTTAGGAAAATTTATTTAATATTTTTATTAATTTCCCGGCCAATTCCGTTGAAAACAACCGAGGTCAACGCACCGGTCGGAAGTAATTATTACTTCACCGATGCGTATTGTTATTATCTAATTTACAAGGTATATTGACCAATAAAAGAATCTCGTCTTTAGTAAATTAAAATTAATACACACAACTAATAATAATTATATCAAGAATAAGAACTTAAGTATATTTAATGGACTAGAGAGTTATTTAATTATGTCAGTATAAAATACTTATCTCTACTTGGTCCGTTCAATACAAACAAAATGTACTAGCATAAGAAGTTGGGACTATGTCATTTCATAATCAAGATAAATTATATTTAATCTTGTACCACAATCATATCGATGTCTTATCCAAATCTATCATCAGATTGTGAACATAATCTTTATAACTTTAAGAATCGATGATTTAATCCTTCGTGTATAAACTAAACTCTATGCTCTAAACCATCTACACTATATAAGTAAAGGACATAAACAAATACATGACCTATTCAAATCATTTTTAAAATTCAATAAATAATTATTCTATGGAGTAATAAAAACTACTACATTTATTTCAATTTATATGAACTTATTTGATTGTGCACATGATTAAAAAATTGTGGCCCTAATTAAGTCATAACATATGCATGGCTATCAATAATTCTTTTGAAAGTTATGGTGTTAAACTTGCTAGAGTATTTGTGTAACTATATAAGCTTCTCATTAAGAGATAGAATAGGAAGCTTAAAAAAGTTATTTGTAAATTTAAAAATGGGTCATTCTTTTTGAAATGGACCAAAAAAAAAAACAAATTCATAAAAATTAGGACACAGAAAATATATCTAAACATATGATTAATAATATATATTCCAACACTAACAACCTCCTACATATGTTATTGAATTTTTCGATTTCACGACGTATTTATGGTTTTTGAAGAAGATAAATATAAACATTGATCAAGAGTGAGCCTAGAGCAAATAGATCAGTGAGATGGTTCATTTATTGCGTAAGCAACGGTAAAAAACCAATGTATAAAGTTTGGTTCTAATAACGTATACATGTATGTACATTATTGCGTATACTTATGTATGAGATTGGCCGCAACAAATACCATGCGAAAGAAGCATCTAACAAAAAGCTTAGGGAGATCGGGGACAGGTGGAGCCAGCCAGCACGTTATAAATTAATTTGGAAAATGTTATTTACCCGTTGAAGGACAAGTAGATAAGAAACAAAAATAGTGGAATGGAAAGTAAATAATATAACGGCCTTTCGATTCGTACAATTTCTCTTTTCCTCTTTATACAGAGAAATGGAAATCAGAGGTGGTAGCGAGATATATATGAATTACAAATAAATCAAAAAAGCAATATGATGAAACATACATGCAGACAGACAGCAGAAGAGTTAAATATCAAAAGATTAATTCAAGACTCAAGCTGCAGCACACACCACAAGCACCGGGGTGTCGAACTGCTGCTGCGGCTGCGAGTTAACTTGCGCCAGCTCGCCACCCGCACGTTCTTCATTCTCATGGTCGTTTGCCACCGATGGGCTAATTACGCTGCTCTCCCTGTTTTCTTCTGCAGCTAATACTGCTTCATCCAGCTTCTTA
The DNA here is from genome assembly GCA_005239505.1 of Nicotiana paniculata. Taxonomy (NCBI): domain Eukaryota; kingdom Viridiplantae; phylum Streptophyta; class Magnoliopsida; order Solanales; family Solanaceae; genus Nicotiana; species Nicotiana paniculata. The sequence continues at coordinate 5,253 of ML365699.1, forward strand.
ATCATATTCTCATTTTTCTCGGATTTGACAGGATGTATCTGTTCTGAGTTTCCTAGGACGACGATGTTTACTACATGCTCTTCCGGCACCTTTTTCTCTAATTCTGCTGCTGGCTTTACGTTACGGTATAGCCCATACAACAGCATCTGAATCATTCCCAGGAAGAAACCCAATACATTCGGTAGCTGTACAAAGTTAAAAATTAATTAATTACTCCAAAAATAAATGACGGATTTCGAAGAGCAACCGTAAAATAAAACTCCACCCGTTCCAATTTATGCCGCTTTTTACTAATGATATTAAAAAGAAGATTTTTTGAAATATATGTGTGGCTATAAATTATCTTATTAAGGATAAAATTATAAATTTAAAATTAAATTATTCCTAAATAATGAATTATAATTTTTTAATAGATAAAAAAGAAAAGTATGAGAGATAAATTAGGATTGAGGAGATACATCTAATGAGAAAGTATGCCTCATAATCATTTATTCAAAGAAACTATTTTTGCGGATCTTTTGGAGAAAATTCAGACAAACTTAGTTTTATGAGAAGTAAAAGAAACTACTACTTACAAGTAATGAAAGCATATTTTTTTATATCAAAAAAAAAAAAAAAAAATTACCAGCACTCCAACTAGTGCGATAAACAAATAATTTTGGAATCAGTGATATTAAAAAAATGCTCAAAAATCATAGGAGTAAGACAAAATGGAATTATACAATTAGATTTTTTAATTTGGCTGAATTCTGCGGTGACCAATTTATGTCGAACAATTAATGTTGTATATCGATTTGTAAACCATAAAGGCACAACATGTTGATGATCAAGATTTGTGGTTCTCTTTTATTGCCTTTGTAAGTAGGTCGGTTTTAGTTGTCTAACTAGCACGTAACCCAAAATTAATTGTTCAAATGTAGCATCAAAGAATACATAGTACAGTACTTTAGCATGTGGTATAATAAGTACTTACTGCAATACACAGGTCCTTTTGAAGTAGACCATAACCAAACCACATGATAGCACTCAATGTAAGAAAGAAAGACAGGGTGAAGGGCAGGAACTCCACACTCTTCGTCCGAACCACTTGAAACTGTAAATTAAAAAAACAAACAAGAGTTAGAAACTTCTTTTTCATTTTACTATTAGTTACTGAGAAAACTTTTGAAACGATCGATGTTATTAGTGCATCATCTCTATCTTACCACAATGCTAAGAGGTGCAGCAAAGACAGCCACTGCTACGGCTACACAAATCCAACCCACTACTTGTACTCGAAGGGCTCCATTCAAAGGGAACAAAGTGACAAGAAATATCAGTGTGTACAATCCTCCAATCAATGATACCAAAAGTTTCACCGTCTGCCTCTGTCGTCAAAATATCAAACTAGTTAGCACTCTATGTAACACTTTCTTACTTTCCTAGTATTTACCAAAGGTTTTGAAAAAAATTAAAAACTGCCCGACTGCAATACAGAATTAATCTGCACTACCATTTATGTCTTGGTGAAACTTTTTTCATTTATTAAGAGCCCGTTTTTCCATAAAAAAATTTCACTTTTTTCTCCGAATTTTTTTTACTTTTTTTCGCAATCAGTATTTGGCCATAAAAATTTTAATTTCCACTTAAAGATGAATTTTAGAATTTTCAAAAGATTGAAAATTTTCACTTTCAGATCACTCACAAAAATTAAAAATAACCTAAAATCATATTCATGTCCAAACCGAATTCTAATTTTCAAATATCATTTTGACAAAGAATTTTTTTTTTAAAAGAAATTTTACAATTCTTATGTACAAACGCTCACTAAATCTTTTAAATTTTCAAATGTAAGTTATGGTGGGAAGTGCTTACCCTAGCCTCCTTGGATGCGTAGAGAAGGAAAACGGAGATGTAAATGGTCTCGACAACGCAACCGAAGGAGTTGATGGAGATGAGGAGAATGGCATTTTTCTTGATAAATGCATAATACATCCAGAGCATGGATGAAAACAGTGCTACCACGTAGGGGACTGATTGAAAACCCATGGTTGATTTTTCTTTGTAGATTCGGCGAAATGTTGGCCTGCAACATTAATACAGTTGTTTTCGTGAAAATTTTCAAGTTGAGTAACTGTCGAAGAAAAATAAATTAGAAAAAAGAAAAGAAAAAAAAGCGGATTTCTTACACTGGGGCTAAGAAGACGAATATGGAAATAATGTTTCCTGAAACATATAGCAGAAGAAATACAAAGGATTAGTGCTTTCATTATACGTGTGGGTGGATGTGATGCTACTGCCATGAACTAGACAACTTAATTGGTCGATGAAATAAAGTGTTAAGTGTTGGCAACCAAAATGGATGAAAATCAAGTACCGGGAAGGTTTGTCATGGAAAACATTCATGAGAATATGCAATTGACAATGTGAAAATTATAGTATTAATTAAGTAAAGTTTGGTCACTAGGTGTTTTTGCACAATCTTTTGAGCAAGCAATAAATGAAAGAGAATGAATGAGATGAAATTTGGGAAAGACTAGAAATGAATGAAACAGACATGTGTAACATAGTTTTGTTTACCTAAGACTCCGAACACAAATAGCCATGGATGGTGGAGGTCAAATATGGCCATTTCGACTGTCAAGATAGATTATATAAACAAGGAAGTTTAACTTTTCGTTTTGTTCTTTTGTTGAATGAAGAAGGCTTAAGGTTTTCTTGAGAACCCCTTTTGCTCTTTCTCTCTTCTCTTTATATATATAACTAAAATCCCACGATTTCATGCAAAAGGGGAGAGACAAGTATTTATAATGGGGAGAGGACCAGAAAAGTGTGGTTTGCGCATAGAACTCAATCATATTTGTTGCATGACAGGTGGAGTCTTAGTAGGTGGCGTACGATAAAATCATTCACCCAAAATAATGGATTCTCAGCCTCACGTGCTCTCCCAATGCGTGCCAATCATATTAATTCTTATCATACCACTTACTAGCTAGTACTGTAATTAATTAACATAATTTGGCTTCTAAACCTAATGCAGTCCAACCAACAGAATTACCATGAATTAATGCGTTAGGCTTAGGCAGCCTCACCGCTCCCTCCTTTTAGCTAGGAACTATTATTGTGCTGTTAATAACTTTATTAAGGTTCCTAAACCCCACTTTCTTTACTTTATTTTCTATTTATTTGTACTTTTAATTCACACTCAATCAATTGATGAATCAATTACGACTCACTTCCACATTAGTTAGAGTGACTACAAAATCTTTTCGTATTCATTCTATCTATTGTATTCACATATTTAACCTTATTTGTACTACTTTTTATGCTAGCCGTCGAAATGTTCTTCTTTCATTCAATTTGGGACTGACAACAATTTACGTGTACAAGTTCACGTAGGCAGATTTGCTTTTGATTCAATTTACCCTAAAAATTGAATAACAATTAAATTTATATTGTAATTTTAAAGATATGTGATTTAATTTAATACCAATTGATAAATAAAGAATTAAGTAGATAAATTAGACCATAAGATAAATCAAATCGATATGCAAGCGATGCCTTGACCTCGATTCGAGATAGCCTCGACGTAAGCTAGTAAGAACAGTAAAGAGCAGTTCTGATGGACAGTAAGTAAAATGGCGAGAGAATAATAAATGTATGTAATTTTATGAGTGAATAATGAATGATCCTTACCAATGAATGAGATTCCTCTTTATATAATAGAGAAGTTCTAAATAAAGTACACTTCTAATTATAGTAGAAAATCATATTGACAACTGATTAACCGCCGAAGATCAATCCATTTCGAAATTCATGTCACGATCCTCGACCCGTCGCGGATATCTGGCCCTTTCCCTTATTGAGCTATACGGGCGTCATTTCGGATTATGCTCTTTTCTGACCTCGATTATTGATGTCGACCTCGATCTGGCAAGCAACTTCAATTCTGAATTCCACGTCCTAGCCTTTTGACGTGACATCCCTCTTTCGATCAAAGAAGGAAACCGGGTAGCCCGATTTCTACCGTATACAGATAGTCCCCGTGTTTCTTAGAATAAAATGATGAGAAACGACTTGAGCCTCGGATTTCTGGAGACCTCGATGATGATGTCATCCTTATGACGTATGCGACGGAGGTGATCGAAATGTCTCATCGGTATAGTTCCCCAAATTATTAATGCATGTCAGCGGGTCACCCAATAGTATCATCGAACCGTTGCCGTGAATCTATAAATATAGATTCCTTTGTTGAATCAAAACTTTACTTTTGCTTTCATCAAACTTCTAAGTCCATTAACTCTCTCTATCTCCTCTCTTTCGCCGCCTGTTTAGTCAACCTCAATAGCACCGAAAACATCTAGGTTAATCTTCCTTCACCCTTCTTTACCGGAATCAATGGCGAAACCATCCAAAACCGTCCCGTAAAAGGAGAAAGCTTCTTCCTCTTCTTCCCGGTCGGCCGGGGACAAAACACTGGTGGAACCGCTCCCTCAGGAGTATGTTACCGACCCATGCATTTTAAAATCCGATTTCAAGATCGAGAACCCTTCCTCGGTCCCAGGTCGATGTGAGCATGTGTCGAGATACATCTGCTCCATAAAGACTAGCCACCTCGAAGCCATGAAGAGGGACTGCAACTAGGGGCCCAAGGTTGTGGTACAAATCGCTGCTCCTGAAGAGAGCATTACTACTCATGTGGAGGGGTTCTTAAGTGTTTACACTTAACCCTTCACATTGGGCCCTCTCGACCCCATAATCGTCGATTTTTGCAAAAGATACTGGGCCACCCTTGGCCAAGTTCACCCCTCGTTCTAGCGCATTGTGATTATGTTGTGCTTCTTATCCAGCAAAGCCGAGGGGTTGGAGTTCACCCTCAGCCACCTCATGCGGTTGTACCGACCTCGACTTTACCGAGGATTGATCAAGCTCCAACGTCGAGCAACGAAGGCCTTGTTTACCAGCATCGACGAGCACAAGGATCAGGGTTGGATGAGCTTGTTCATCCGTGTAAGGACTTGTGACATCACCCTGGAGGAGAAAATGACATTCCCCAAGGAGTGGAACCCCAATTATAAGTAATGTATTACCCGTTATTCTTCGTACCTGCTTTTGCTTTATATAAATATTCTCATTTCCTATGCAGTCGTTGCATGGATGCCTTTCGCGGTCCCCGACCTTGAAGATTGTGTTCAGAAGTTAGCCTCGACATCCTCCTATGTCGAGCACAGCTGGCATGATTTGGTAAAGGGCAGATGGGAAACAAAGAACCATGGTAAAGACCTTCTTCCTTATATTTGGAAATAATATATGTACCTTTAGTTATTACGAAGCTTCTTTTGTGCAGGCCTGACCAAAGATGCAATTTTGAGGCCCCCGAGTGGCAAGGAAGAGGCCAAGTCCCCGATTCCGAAGCCTGGGAAAGACAAGAAAAGGAAGGGAGTCTCGTTGTCCGAGGACCCCAAGCCCAAACCTCGAAGGATCAGGAGGAAATTTATTGCTCTCACGGTGGACTGGGGTCCGAAATCTGAGAGATGAAGAGGAAGAAGAAGAAAGCATTGCCTCGGCACTAGTGGCTCGACCCAGGAAGGCCGTCGAGGTCGCCAAACCTTCAGAGCCAGAGGCGGCTGCTGAAATCAAGCCTCATAATGAGGAGGCTTCCAAAAAGGGTTCGGGTGAGGATATCGAATCGCTCGATCTCTCGACCATCCACAAACACACCGGACAGGGCTGGTTCTGAAACCCTAAGGGCTGATTAGAGAACCTCGAATGACTTCCTCGAGGACATGACAGTAGGTCATTCGCCTTCTCTGCCAACTTACTCTCAGGAGACAATAATAGAGGCTCGAGACATGAAGACCCCCAACATAGGCGGAGTCTCTAGTGTAGGGGATCCCTTTCGGAACTGCTTCACTAGGGTTGATGATGCCTCCTAGCTCAACGATACTTCCATTCTCTTTGAAGAGGCCCAATGTCTCCTATCTCGGGTAAGCATTGGTTGCTGCAATTCTTTTTCTTACTCTTCTTTCTTTAAGCCTAACTTGTATTTTTCTTTCTGTATATGCCTTTACCAAGTCTCGAGCCTACTTGAGCCAGTACGAGGTTGAGTTCCAGAAAACCTCGGAGGAGAGGAATGCTTTAAATCTTCTTTGCGTCCAAAAGGATGAAGTGCTAAAGGACCTTCGAGTAGATTTGGCCAAGGCTCTAAGGAAGAGGCCAAGCTAGACGAGCAGGTAACTATCCTTTTGAAAAAGTAAGGACTCGACCAAGTGTGGAGGCTAATACTTCAATATCTTAGTTGCAGCAAAAGGTTGAAAACATCGAGCTACTTCGGGGGGAAGTCGAGCAAGTCAAAGCTGATTGTGATCGGCGGAGGGAGAACATGGACCGCCTTGCTGTGGAAAAAGAGTCTACCTCGGCCAAACTGTCATTGTCCAAGGTTCAACTTCGGAGCACTAAAGAAAAAAGCTCAGCCCAGGCCAGATGGATCGAGGAGCTTGAAGATGAGCTTGCTGAGGCCAAGGCGAAGATCGAGAAGACGAAGGCCTTGACTGACAAGTCCATAGCCATGTACCTGACCGATGCCGAGGTTGCTTAAACACAATTACAGGAGGCTTCTGATCGAGAGCGATGTAGTAATGACTTGGCAAAGTGCCTATCCCGGAGGGAGACCCTTGAAGAAATCCACGCTCGAGGCTTTGACCTCTGTGAGGAGATAGCTCAAGCTAAGGTGCTTGAAGCCGATGTCGGGCTGCTTGCCTCCTCCGATGATGATGAGGAAGGCAATCGAGGTGGTTCTGACAATGGTGAGGGCCCCGAAGGAGAGGCTGCCCCCGATGAAAAGGTTGATCCTGGTCATAGTTAGGACTTTGTTTCTTTTTACTTTTTGTAAGACCTTTGTCGGGCTCTTGTACTCATCTTTCTTCATATATAAATAAAGAATATTTTCTTTTGAATGACTTCTTAATTTTTATCTTCAAACATGTTTTGTGCCTTGTAAAATTTTAGCACAATTTTATGCTTCGAGTGATGTGTTCGAGATTTTGGTTTTGGATGGCTTTATCAAAATCACAGTAGTTGAGTTCGAATATGGTCGAACTTGTAGCACAAACCCCTTAAGTTTTATATCAAATAATGATGAATCCTCGAGCTATATTCAAGTCAGTTTTTATTTGAGCTCGAAATAGTGGAACCCTTAGGTTCGAATTGAGTGAGAACAAGATCTCGAACTCTAAGTGTATTGGCCCTTAGGCTATTTATATGGGGTCCATATGGCCTCTAAAAGATGGCTAATTTTTCCCTCTTTCATCTTAAAGACTTAGTAAAAATTTCTTTATGCCTTAGCATGTATTTTTCACCCAATGGATTTTTTGAGGGTTCAATGTCGATCGAAACCCCTTTATTTTTTTATGCCTTAGCATGTTTGTGTTAGGATAACTTGATACCTCTTAAGTTTTTTCAAGGGTTGATATTGTCAAAGCCCTTTTGATTATTTGTCGAGGGTAGCCCTTTTTAACCAGTTTTTCAAAGAATTAGGCCTATTTTTATTGCGGGATTTGAACGTCTCCGAGCCGCATTAGTTTGAACGTAGCCTTTGGGTATACCTCTTGGGATTATTTCCCAATAACACTTCAAACTTGTTCGAAGTGCTAGTCCCCGAGAATGATGGCCTTGGCCTATAGATCGAGGGGTGCCTCTTTGAGGTCTTATGAATTTGAGTTTATATAATTTGAATATGTCGATTGTCGACGATAGTCTCCGAGTGTTCGAGGTATATTTTCATTTGTCCCTTGAGCCATCTTTCACAAAATCATAAGCATGGAGCTCGTATACTAGAAATTTTTCTTTGAGACACAAGATATTAGATAAGGAAAAATGCTTCTTTGAATAATTTATACATGCATACATGTTTTGTCAGCGGGTCTCGACTAATCTATATGGACACGGTTCATTTGATCGTTTGGCCCATAACAAAGTTTTCCCTATCAAGACCCTTTGACATGAAGTACTTTCCTCGAAAATATAACATCTGAGTATGAAGTTGATTGTAAAGAAGCCTTGGATACTGTTGAATTGTCCCCAGGTAGCACATAATTGTTGCCTCGTTAAAAACCTCGCCAGAAAAAACCCATTTGGGAAAAGAAACTGATCTAAGGGAAAAAGAGTGCAACGCGTGCTTTAAAACCTGAGGTCTCGATGTCTTTGACCTAACACCTGCAATGAGTTAGCATCGAATATATAAATGGAAAAGGGATAAAGTCATACCTTAGCAATAATATCATTTGAGAAGTGATATGTTCCAATTATTTGGCAGTTATTCGTCGTCCATCATGCCGAGCTTATAAGATCCCTTTCTGACGATGTCGAGGACTTGGTAGGTTCCTTTCCAATTTGGGCCGAGCTTCCCTGCATTAGGATCTCGAGTATTGATGGTGACTTTTCTAAGGACTAAGTCCCTAACTCTGAAGTGACGAAGGTTGGTTCTTCTATTGTAGTATCTCTCGTTTCGTTGCTTTTGTGCAACCATTCAAACGAGTACGGCTTTTCATTTTTCATCCAATAATTCGAGGCTAGTATTCATAGCCTCGTGATTTGACTCTTCTGTTGTATGTATAAACCTGGCACTGGGTTCCCCGACTTCGACTGGAATCAAGGCTTCGGAGCCATATACTAAGGAGAACGGGGTTTCGCCCGTACTGGACTTCGATGTTGTTCGATATGCCCAAAGGACTTCGGGTAGAATTTCTCTCCATTTCCCCTTAGCGTCGTTCAACCTCTTCTTTAGGTTTTGAATGATAGTCTTGTTCATCGATTCGGCCTGTCCGTTCCCACTAGGATGATACGATGTTGATAATATCCTTTTTATTTTATGGTCTTCGAGGAATTTCATTAGTTTGCTTCCGATAAATTGTTTTCCATTGTCGCACACTATTTCACACGATGTGATCCCAAATAAAGTCTATAACCTCTTTCTCTCTGACTTTTTTGAAAGAATGTGCTTCAACCCATTTAGAGAAATAGTCAGTCATAAATAAAATGAACTTAGCTTTACTTGGGGCTGATGGAAGAGGGCCGACGATATCCATCCCCCATTTCATGAATGGTCATGGGGATAGAACCGAATGAAGTTGTTCTCCGGGCTGGTGGATCATCGGTGCAAACCTTTGACATTTATCACATTTTCGAACAAACTCCTTAGTGTCTTTTTCCATGCTATCCCAGTAGTATCCTGCTCTAATGATTTTGTGAATCAGTGATTTGGCGCCAGAGTGGTTCCCACAATTGCCTTCACGGACCTCTCGTAGAACATAATCGGTGTCCCATGGTCCCAAACATACTTCTAATGATCCGTCGAATGTTCTCCTGTATAATGTTCCATCTTCAACCAATGTGAATCGAGTAGCTTTGGTTCGTAGGGCCTTCTACTCTGTAGGTTCCGACGGGAGATTTCCCTTTTTCAAGTATTCAATATATTTGTTCCTCCAATCCCGGGTTAAGCTTGTAGAGTTTATCTCAGCGTGACCTTCCTCGATCACGGATCTTGAGAGTTGAATGACAGTCCCCGAGCTGATCTCATCCTCCTCGATCGATGACCCCAAATTTGCGAGTGCATCAGCTTCACTGTTTTGTTTCTCGAGGTACATGCTGTAAGGTCCATTTCTTAAAACGGTGCAAAGTTACTTGCATCTTGACCAAATACCTTTGCATTCTATCCTCTCGAACTTCGAAGATTTTATTTACTTGGTTCACCACCAGTAAAGAGTCACACTTGGCTTCTAGTCTTCTGCTCCCAAGCTTTTAGCTAGCTCGAGACCTGCAGGCATGGCCTCGTACTCGGCCTAATTGTTAGTCAACTTAGAAGTTTTGATAGATTTCCTAATAGTATTACCCGTGGGCGGATTCAAAATGATGCCTAGCCTAGACCCTTCACATTCGACGCACCGTCTATATAAAGGGTCTACACCCCCGATGATGTACCTGATTTTAATAAGAGTTCCTTTTCAACTTTGGGTACGAGGGTTGGCGTGAAATCGGCCATGAAGTTCGCTAAAATTTGAGACTTGATGGCCATTCAGGGTTGATATCCGATATCGTACCCACTGAGTTCGACGACCCATTTGGCCAATCGGCCCGATAGCTCGTGCTTGTGAAAAATATTACGAAGTGGGTAAGTGGTTAATATACATATGGGGTGACACTGAAAGTATGGTTTTAACTTTCTAGAGGCGCTTATCATTGCAAGTGCCAATTTCTCTAACTAGGACACCACTTACCGCGATTTTCGATACTGCCAAGTATAAGTAGAGTTTTTCATCTGCCTTTGGGGTGTGAAGTAGTTGCAGGATCGATAGGTATCACTTCAATTCTTCTAACGCATGTTGGAATTTCAGGGTCCAGGCGAAATCGTTCTTCTTTTTGAGTAGAGAGAAAAATCTGTGGCTTCGATCCGACGATCTCGAGATGAATCGGCCTAAAGAAGCTACCCGTCCAGTCAGCCTTTGCACGGACTTTACACTGTCCATGACGGTTATGTCTTCGATGGACTTGATTTTATCAAGGTTGATCTCAATCCCCAGATTCGACACCATGAAGCCGAGGAACTTGCCCAAACCGACCTGGAACGCACACTTCTCGGGGGTGAGCTTCATGTTGTATTGCTCAGTATCTTGAATATTTCTGGAAAATGTGCCAAATAGTCCTCTATGCGCAGGTACTTAACTAGTATGTCATAAATATACACTTCCATCGACTTACCTATTTGTTCTTAGAACATTTTATTTACTAGGAATTGGTAGGTAGCTCCTGCATTTTTTAGCCTGAAGGGAATTACATTATAACAATATGTTCCATACTAGGTGATAAATGAAATCTTTTCCTGGTCTTCCGGGTTCATTTGAATTTGATTGTACCCGGAATAGGCATCGAGAAAAGTGAGGTTCTCGTGGCCGGCCGTGGCGTCGATCATGCGATCGATGTTAGAAAGTGGAAAAAAATCTTTGGGGCATGCCTTATTTAAATCCTTATAATCTACACACATTCTAAGTTTGTTCCATTTTTTAGGGACTACGACTACATTAGTTAAACATTCGGGATATTTTACCTCCCGAATGGACCTTATTTTGAGAAGTTTAGTTACCTCGTCTTTATGAATGCGTGCTTTACCTCGAACTGGGGTCTTCTTTTTTGTTTCACCAGTCTAAACTTAGGGTTCAGGCTTAGTCGATGCGTTGTTATATCCGGTGGGATCTCTGTAATGTCTAAGTGGGACCAAGAAAATAGTCTATGTTATCAATAAGAAATTGAATAAGCTTCTTCCTGAGTTTGGGGGTTAACCCCGTTCCCAGGTATACCTTTCGCTCGGGAAGGTACTCTATCAATATAGCCTATTCCAACTCTTTGATTGTTGATTTTGTGGTGTCAGAATCTTCGGAAGCAACAAAAGTTCGAGAGGTCAGAAAATCCTCCTCTTCTTTTTCTATCTCCTGCTTCCCCAATTCAGTCGAGGCCGGTGGCGGTGATTGCTATTTGGTTTCCTGTTTACCTTTGATGCTCGACCTTTCCGAGGTAGGGAATTTCATCATTTGGTGGAGAGTCGAAGGGACTGCCCTCATATTGTGGATCTAAGTCCTTCCAAGTAGGGAATTGTATCTCATATCTCCCTCGATTACGTGGAACTTGGTGTCTTGAATGGTTCCAGCCACGTTCACCGGTAGGATTATCTCTCATTTAGTTGTTTCACTGGCCATATTGAATCCGTTTAAGACCCGATCTGCGGGCACGATTTGATCCTGTAGGCCGAGATGCTCCGCGACCCTCGATCGTATGATATTTTCCGAGCTACCTGGATCCACTAAAACACCTTAACTTGAACTTTATTTAATATGATAGAAATTACCAGACCGTCGTTGTGGGGCTGAGAAATTCCTTCTGCTTCTTCGTCGTTGAATGATAAGGTGCTTTCTGGCACATAATCTCGGGCTCATTTTTCCCTAATGATTGATACCTTAGTGCGTTTGAATATGGGCCCCTGTGGGATATCGACCCCACTGACGATCATATGAATGGCATGTTGCGGTTCTTCCTGTTCATTTTTCCTGTTGGCGTCCCTTTCTCTGAAATGATTCTTGGCTCGATCGCTGAGGAACTCTCGAAGGTGGCCCTCGTTGAATAGACGGGATACTTCCTCCCTTAAGTGCCTGCTATCCTCGGTCCTGTGACCATGCGTGCCATGATACTTGCACATCAAATTGGGATTTCTTTGGGAAGGATTGGTCTGTATAGGTCTGAGCCACCTAGTATCTTTGATCCTTTCGATTGCTGATATAATGTCTGATGCATCAATGCTAAAGTTATATTCGGATAACCGAGGTGCCTCTATGGGATCGACATACTTATCAAAACCACTTTTGCTCATAAGTCCCCGAGAGTTTTGTCCTTCATCACTTCTTCGATCATTCCAGGTGAAATTACGTCATGGACCATTGTTCCTTCGATATGCGATGTACGGTTGATATCGGCCTTTGTTCGACCCTATCTTTCTGTCAACATCCCTTTAATTTTTAGCTGCCGACCTGTTTGGATGTACTGAACCAGAAGCGGCTCCTATTTGGTCATCCTCGACCCTGATCTTTGATTGATATCGATTGTGCACATCTGCCCAAGTTACAACTGGATACTCAATTAAATTTTGTTTCAACTGATGTGATGCTATCGAACTCTGTTCATTCTACCCCTGAATGAAAGCTTGAACTGCCCAATCATCTGTGACCGGTGGCAACTCCATGCGTTCCATCTGAAATCGGGATACGAACTCCCTCAACATTTCATATCCCTATGCCTTACCTTGAAAATGTCCGATTTCCTTGTCGCGACCTTTATGGGCCCGACATGTGCCTTTACAAAAGAATCTACTAACATGGCAAATGAGTCGATGGAATTTGGTAGTAGGTTGTGATACCAAATCATTGCTCCATTCGACAGGGTCTCTTCGAACTTTTTCAACAACACAGATTCAATTTTATCATTTTCCAAATCGTTACCCTTGATGGCGCATGCGTAGGAAGTAACATGCTCGTTGGGGTCGATGGTCCCATTGTATTTCGATATGTCCGTCATACGAAACTTCTTTGGAATGGTCTTCGGAGCAGCACTTGGAGGAAACAACTTTTGTACAAACTTCTTCGAATCCATCCATTTCAAGATTGGCGGTGCCCCCGGTATCTGATCAACTCGGGAGTTGTATGTCTCCGCTTTTTTATCATTGGCTTCGATTTTCTTCTCTCCTGATTTAATTCTTTTGGTGAGGTCCTCGAGCTTTTTCATTATTGCAGGATCAGTCCCCGATTCGTTACCATTTGAACTTTCCGGTACTGGCTCAGTATGATGAGTAATTTCCGGCTCGACCCTATTCGAATTTCTATGTTGATTCTATAACTGAGCAATAACGGCTTGCTGAGCCTCAAGCATCTCGACTATCACTTGGAGACTGACCCCTTCGGCTCCTCTACCCTGTGTTCCTTGACCACCAGATCAGCCTTCTCTATGTACACTCCGTTCGAGGTCTGCGCCTAGGTCCGCATTTAAAGCAACGTGAGAACTGACATCGACTGGGTTGGCAACCGGCGCTCCTCCGAGATTAGCATGTGGCATCTCGACTCCTAGGCAACCACATTTTCATTTTCCCCGTGGAATCCGAGGCCATTGTCACCGTGTGTTGCTGCGCTTTGTGAGTTTGATATGTTTTAACCTGAAAACAAAGATACTTGACAAGAACAAACGTAAAATAATGTGTTTTACCAGAATCAGTATTGAACAATCACTATTATCCTTAGCCCCACGGTGGGCGCCAAACTGTTTACCCTAAAAATCGAGTAATAATTAAACTTATATTTTGGTTTTAAGGATATGTGATTTAATCCAATACCAACTGATAAACAAAGAATTAAGTTGATAAATTAGACAATACGATAAATCAAACCGATATGCAAGCGATGCCTCGACCTCGATTCGAGATAGCCTCGAGGTAAGATAGTAAGAACAGTAAAGAGCGGTTATGATGAACAGTAAGTAAAATGGCGAGAGAATAAAAAGCGTATGTAGTTTTATCAGTGATAATGAATGATCCTCACAAATGAATGAGATTACTCTTTATATAATAGAGTAGTTCTAAATAAGGTACACTTCTAATTATAGTAGGAAATCATATTGATATTAATCGTCATGGGCGGATTTAGGGGGGCAAAAGGGGGTTTTCGAACCCCCTTCGCCGAAAAATTACACTGTATATATAAGGCAAAATCTATTTTTTACCTCTATATATTAAGTTTTGAACCCCCTTAATACAACTCAGAAGTGTAGTTTAATGGTCAAGGGGGTTCAAAACATAGATAAGGTTATAGGTTCAATTCCCACTAGCTACAATTTTTTTTTTTTGAACCTCCTTCGTGGAGATCCTGCCTCCGCCACTGTTAACCGCCAAAGATCAATCCATTCCAAAATTCACGCCACGATATTCGACCCGTCGTGAATATCTCGCCCTTTCCGTTATTGAGTTATATCAGCGCCATTTCGAAGTATGCCTTTTCTGATCTCGATTATTGATATCAACTTCGATCTGACAAGCAATTTCGATTTCAAATTCGACGTCCTAGCCTTTTGACGTGACATCCCTCTTTCGATTAAAGAAGGAAGTTGGATAGCCCCGATTTGTACCGTTTGCAGATTCATTACAAAAAAATTGTCCGCATTAAATTTTGGGTGATTTCTTTTTTCATGTTTAGAGGTGAAAACAAGAAAAATGGCAAGCAAAAATCTTCCAGATTGTTCTCGTTCAACAACTCAGTAATAAATGTCCTACAATGATTATGTAGACCCTACAAATGTGAGGGCGGTCTTTGACTCTACGGCTATAATTCTGCGTTTTTAAGTAGACAGATATCGTGCGAGTAGTGAACAGTTATTGCGTACTAGTGTTTTCTCGATTCCTCGTTTCTTATGTCTTTTAGCCCACGAAGTATGAGTTCGAATTCGCCTGATTTTTGTTAATACTTGTGGCAATGGCTATAACGATTTTTCACAGAAAAGCCCTATTTCCCGTAACGTCTTAGCTTTTTTTGTACATAACCAAATAACTCACCGTTTTTGCTGCTGTTAGTCTGTTTCTCTAAGGATGAAGAGAGGTGATGGAGCACGATTTGGTACACCTTGTTTTCTTGCGTTAAAGGTGTTTTAAACCCTTTGGGATTCCTCTCTCTTTTTAGCTGAATTTCGAACGGTTTGTGCTGATAATCGGACCAGTCCAATTTTAAATGACGTAATATTTCACAAAGTGTGTTATTATATGACAGCCACCTTTCATTCCTATTTCATCTTTGATTGTATATATGATGATTTGCAGAATGCTAGTTGGAGGCCACATACATTGACACTTGTATTCCCTTTACGTAACCTTTCATAACTAGTAAGTATCTCTTTACCAAACCATAATTGGAAAATAAAATGAGAAAAATATAGTATTTTAGGGTGTGGTTGGCATAAAGTAAAATATTTTCTTAAAAAATAAGTAGTAATTTTATTTATTTTTTAGTGTTTGGTACGTAATTTAAGGAAAATAACTTCTTAATAGTATTCATAAATTATAATTTAGATACAATAAACATGAAACAATAATCTTTCGAACCAACAACTTTTCAAACCCACAAATTTCATAAATTTTTGGACCGCTAAACTTCCAAACACATAAACCTCCGAACTCATAACTCTAGAACTCGTAAAATTTCGAACCTGTAAATTGAAAATATAAAAAAAATAAAAAATTGCGGGGGTTGGGGTGGGTTGTTAAGAAAAAGGAAAAAGCGAAAAATCGTAAATACAAAAAAAAAGAAAGTAAAAAACATTTTTTTGCGGGGGTGGAGTGAGGGGGCGGATGGTACAAAAAAATAAAAAAACAGAAAATAAAAAATCGAAAATATAAAAAAATAAAAATTTGCGGGGGGTGGGTGGTTATAAAAACAAAAAAACAAAAAATTGAAATAAAAAAAATATTTATTTTGTGTAGAGGGGAGGAGGAGGGTTAGTGTTAGATGTGAGGATAGGTAGAGTTTTTAGAATATATATTCCTAACTTTTTTTAGGAGGTCATTTTCCTCCAATTTTAAAAAAATATAATATTTTTAAAAGAAATTTCAAACTAATTTTGTTGAGCCAAACAGTAAAAAATAGAAAATATTTTTCCGTTAAAACACACGCTTAGTAATTAACCGGCAGGAAGATGACCGACCATAATTTACTTTTCCTTCGACAGATAAGTTTCCCCAGACTTTTGACCGACAAAAGCTCGAATTGACATAATAGATGAAAGATCTCTACTGATCCCCTCGAGTGAAGGTGAAGTTAAAATATTTCTATTTTTCCTTGAGGAATTAATGGTAAAGTATCATTTCTATCATCCGGTTCAGTTGGAACGAGGAAAAAAGGAAAAATCTTCCATAAGTTTGTGAATATATAGGGAAAGAGGGAAAAGTTGCACTATTCCAATATTATAAGACAACAATCCGTCTCGTTTAATTTATGTGATGATATTTGATTAGGTATATGAAATTTATATAAAAAAAATATTTAAAATTATTAATTATTTTTAAATATAACCCAATAGAAAAAAATATTTCACATAAGATGAAATAGATGTAATACAGTAGCATATTCTATCATGCTAGAAAAAAAGATATAACAGTGGGGTAATTAATACCACAAAAACATGAAATAAAAGAAAATTGTTTGGAAAGCTACATTATTTTTCTTTGTAATTTTTTTCGGATTCTTTTTTTTAATTTATTTTTGGCCCAAACGGCAGTCTAAATTACTAAATATATATTATCCCATTTTTGTTTCATATACTACGTTCTATCCGCTCAAACCCAACCCAGGAAAAGGGGGCATTTTCTAGTTGAAGTCCCACATGCACATAATAGAGAGGAAACATATCAGGTATTTAAAATTTAGGCCAAGACCATGTTGTGTATCCAGTTGTGTGATGTGTTTTTCAAATAAATGAGTTCATTTAATCTTCCGTGTCAATAATATACGAAACATCAAAATCAAATGGGCTTCCTCCCCTTCCTTTCAATTATTATCATAATAATTAAAACCTTCAAAATTTTAGCTTATTTTAAGCATAGTTCTTTTTTGATATTTCAATATTTAGCAACAAGGGGGTAAAACTGTAGAGATCAGATGACGATGCCATTTGTCAATGTCAACCAAATAATTGAGGTTATGATGATAAGTTTTTTGGCCTTGCATGATTGGGAATGTGTCAACCCCCAATGCATGCAAACTAAGAAAAAATTGATATGTTCGCAGCCAAAAGGCTATCATATCATGTCCCTGTGGTTGCTGATATTTCCTTAGTTGTATGTGGTGATCCATCAAATTTCGAAGCTTGGTGGAGCCCTAAAATCATATGATGGCCTGAAATTTTTTAACATGTGGCTTCTTTTGCCATGGCTGACCTGGTACCCTTTTCATCCTCACAAAAAAAAAAAAAATACTAATAACTATTTCCTGATTAATTCTCTTTTTCCACTTAGAATACGAAAATTATGATGATGCGTGTATTTTTGGTGTTGTTTTTTGTGCATACAAATTTAAGGACTACTGTTTGACTTGAATCTCTCTCATCACATATATTGCCACGAACGGACGGCAAAAAGTTAAGCTATGAGGAGACAATGATGAGGATTTCTAGGGAACTTTCGGAATTGTCACGTTCACTTATTAATCCAACGTAAACAAGGATCGCGATTTTTTAATTAACATAGAGATGGCAGTAAAAGTTGACAGTACAATATCGCATACCACTTTGACATTTATTCAAGAGTTCGAAATTCCTTCTTTTTCTTCTATTGTTTCTCTTAGGTGAAGACCTTCTTGTAAGTTTACAGTAAAATTACGCCTTTTAGCTTTTTTGTGCTTTGTGTTCCATCTGATGTGGATACCGAAACTCCCAATCTCAATTCAACCGAAAGGCTGAAAAGGAAATTACAAAATGGGAATAATGTTATAAAATAAAGACTAGAAGTAAATAAAGCAGAAGCAAGTATAGAGAGAGACCGATATATTATTTAACTTCAAACTGATGTACATAGTGAATTGAAACCTTCCCTATTTATATTAGGCTTTCTCTCTCTTAAAATAAGCTCTCTCTACAAAGTCTCTCTAACGGCTTTCTACACTGTGTGTCTGGACCACGCTCCACGAGATGAAGCTGCTGGGAGACCTCCGACCGGCGTGTCTGGGTGATCACAATCAATCTAAGGGTGAAATTACTCACACGAACGAGAATCTTCAAGGGAAAAACTCATTACATCTCCGTCAAGTTCATCTTCCAATTCCATCCGTCAAGAGAAAGTGCTAGCAAGACAGACAACACACAATGGCATGCCTGCTGTTGTTTTTAATGCTTCAAATTACTATGGTATCAAGGATGAATCGTGTAAGTTCACTATTGTAGGTAGCACTACAAGAAATTGGATTACTAGTGGCGATATTTAGCAGCAACCCTATAGGTTGCTACAACAGTTATATTATTAGTAACGACTTTAAAAGTCGTCACATATGATAAATATTTAGTAGTGACTTTTTTTAGGTCGCCTTTGATGTGGCTGAAATTTTCAATCCCGCTAATATTAAAATTTTGGCTTCATATTTTTTGTGGCGACTTTTGAGAAATCGCCGCTAAACCTGTCTTGCAGTGACTAGGCCACTCCTATTCACTTTTAAAATAATAAAAGAAAATAAAAATAGATCTCTCTCTCTCATAATTAAACACTCTCGAACAGATCGAAGAGCAAAAATTAAAGTGAAGAACAGAAGCTCACAAAACTCTCTCTAGAAACCGGTCCTCTCTCTAAAAATCAGTACTCTTTTGCTAAAATTTCACCCAAATAGAAATCCCTTAAATCAAAATGTGAATCTCATTTGTCAGGTATGTTAAAATCCCTAATCTTTTCGTTTTTCTTTGGGGAAAGAAGTTGCTTTGCTGTAATCGATTTCGTGTAGGTACAATGGAACGAACAATTCCTGTTCCATAATCTAACTGAAAACCTTCTTATTTTGTTACTATCATATGTCTAACCGAAAAACTTCTTATTTTGTTACTATCATATGTCTAACTAAAAACCCATATTGATTTATGTTAAATATATTTATATTTGGGTATTTTTATAATGATTTTGTAAGACAAATTTTTTAACATATAGTTAGTTGTTTCAGCGATTTCACATTTGTATTCTCAGATTTCATCTCGAATTTCTCAGCCATTTGATAATCTACAGGAATATAAAAAAAATCACACAAAAAGAATCATTTGAAGCCTATTTGGTGTTGTTATTGTCGATTCTCGATCTTGGCATAATCTTAACTATTTCTTTTTCTGGGTAAGTTAAAAGCTTCTTCTTGAGAGACCTTTTACATGTCGACATTCCATTCTTATTTTGTTCTTATATGGTTATGTGCCTAAATCAATAGACAAGTAGTTTTTTATTTTATAAAGCACATATATTTTATTGTATGGTTATAAACAACATAATACTTCTTTGCGAATGATGTTCCTTTGAAACATTCTACACAATTTTTAAGATTCAGAACCTATCGTCTTCTATTCAACATCATTATAATTGTTATTATAGTGAAATATCCAAAGTTTCATTTGCTGCTTGTTCTATTCCAATCTCGATTATGAATTATTAGCTTAATAAATTATTATTTTAGAATGTTATGAGACATGAATTTGTAAAGACAAGACATCAAAACGAACAATAAAGGTGGTCTTCTTATGCAGACAAAAAATCATTAACTACCTTACAATAGATATAAAATATTCATAAAAGAAAGTTCAAAAAGAAATAATATTGTTAAAACCAACATTATGGATGCTACCATTCTTGACAAATGTAAAGGTAAAATAACTAGTTTAAGTTGTTATAAGTAGTACCAGTAATGTTATAGGTACTTGTACATTTGTGTAAAGTCATTTTTGACATGTAAATTATAGCTTGTTGTGGTGTCTGCATCGTAGATTGAATGTGATTTTGAAATATTTTCTGTGAAAGATGAGCAATGGCAGAAGCACCATCTTCTACAAAACTGTCCAAAAACAATGTGGCACTTATGTATGTGGATACAACAAATGAAAAAAAAAAAATCTTTTGCTGCCTAATAGATTGCAATTTCAGCGGCCTAATCATATTTTTGACGTTTATAAGAAAACTATATTCGTTAAACCATTACATTTTGTTGTCGTACTTAACTAGTCCTGAAGTGTCTGTGAGGAAATATTTTGGAAAGGAAAGATATGGTGACATCTATAGTCTACTGTGAATATAGCACTATGGTAAATATACTATTATATATAGACAATCATTGTAACTAGACTATCATTGTAAATGACCTTATTTTCCTAACTCTGAGACTGAGTGAAAAAGTTCAAATATGTGCATTATAGTAGTTGACAGAAGCACCTTCATCTAGCTTGCTCAAAGGTGCATTAATAAAATCCTCTGGTTTCACTAGGCCGCGATGTGATTTAACTTCTGTAAAGAGCATTTCCAAAGCATTCGGCTTGAAATCTTTCTCCAATTTCAAAATTTCAGCAATGAAAATGTACAAGGTGAAACTAGTCAGTCCTGATGGTAATGAAAATGAAGTCGAAATCCTTGAAGATCAATACATACTTGATACTGCAAAAAATGCTGGAATGAAACTGCCTTATTCATGTAAGACTGGTACTTGTGCATCATGTGCAGGACAATTGGTTTCTGGATCAGTAGACTTTAAAAGATCATTAGAATTGTTAAATTGACCTACATGACATGTGATATATGTTTTTAGGCGTTCATTTGTTGTGAACTGAAGAAATACCTCTACATAACATGTGATATGCTTTAGGCTGTAAACCAGGCTTACTTGAACCAAGCCATTTCATTTCACAAATGAAATAGCATAAAACAAATTTATACTAATGTATAATTAGCTTGTACTTTAATTTATTCGTCTATGCATGTTTTTGGATATAACAAATCTTATTATGTTCCTTATATATATATATATATATATATATATATATATATATATATATATATATATATATATANTAGCAGGGACAAGGCACTTAAATAGTGGTATCGTTCAAGGATGGCGTCGATCAAGGAGCAGTTACAAGGCACTTAATATTTTATCTTTTTTTTTGGGATATGTGTATGCGTACAGTTACAACGCACAATGAAGTGTCGGATAGTATATATGTAATTGAATCTTTAGTAATGACAATATTTATAATATTCGGCTTGAGAAATTCTTTTGGTGTTTGTCAAATATTATTGGTTGGTTTAATATTGATAGTCAATTGATATGAATATCTCTATATGAAATTTTACGGAATTAGGTTGCTACTGGCATGTAAATGTATATAATTTTGGTTGTTATAATTGCTGAGAAAATAAGTTTTAGTGGCGACATAATTTTGTCAAAAAATTAGTAATTGTTGCGATATAAAAGTTTCCACTGTAGATTTATTTTTTTTGCAGCGACTTTAGTCGCTACAGAAAATATTGTGTCTTTCATGTTTAAATATTTTGTGGCCACACCTGTCGCTACTAAAAGATATTTATAGTGGAAACATAATCTTGCCACTGAACATTAATATTTTGTGCCAATGCTAGTCGCTGTTAAAGATGAATATACAGTGGCGACCCATCTAATTTTTGTTCTTATGGAACAATTTTTTTGGGCGTTTTTTCCAAACTTTTGTGGCAACTCTGTGCCACAAAATATGTTCTTTTAGCGGCGACTTCAAATGTCACCACAAATAACCTTCAGTTATGGTTACGCTTGTGGAAATACAAAAGTCGCCCTTGATACCTTTTAGCAGCGACTATTAGGGATTTTGTAGCGACTTTGGTCGCCACAATAAGGCTGATTTCTTGTAGTGTAGGTTTCTTAGACCCAGACCCCAAATTGATCGAATTAGGTCTACATGCAAAGAAATTATTTCTTTGAAGGGGTCAGTTAGAATTGGGGTTTTTGGAAAGCACAATATTCTTATTGAACAGTTTAATGAGGATGATTGGAAAACTGTTTAGTTTTGTTAGGTTATCGAGATCGATGGGATGCAAATTTGGTTGCAAAAATGGTCTTCGGGCTACAAACCATAAGAGGATTTACCTATTGCCTTTGCATGGGTTCTACTTTCATTTTTACCCTTCCATATGCATGATTGACATTACATATAGCAGCTTTTAAGCGCAGTTAGTACTCTATTAACCCTCGATGCTGCTACGATGGGGAGAACAAGACCAAGTATTGCAAAAATTTAAGTCGAAGTCGATTTACTTAAACCTCTGCCACAGAGTGTCTTTGTTGGTAAAGAATATGAGGAATCTCCTCTCAAGGGATACACACAAAAAATGGAGTATGAAGGGATTCCTAAATATTATAAGCATTGTAGGAAGATAGGTCACTATGTGATTACGGGTTCTTGAAAAGAAGAAAGCATAACAAAAGGAAGAAAGTGATCGAATGAAACCGGATAAGGAAACTCAATTGGATAGTGGGATTGAAGCGAGCAAACAAGATGTCAATGATAACAGGGAGAATCAAACTCTCCAAGTTTGGAGAGTGATCAAAATCAGCAAAAAGAGAATAGGGAGAAAACTAAACCTGATAATACCAAGGACCTGAAGGATATCAAGAAGAAGAACAAGAGAAGAAGACCAAAAAGATTGCAAAAATGAAAAGTATAGTTCTCTTCAAATATGCTCTGAGCAGTAGCAAAAGGAAAGAAACATCTGCCTCCATAGCAAAGCAGAATGATCACTCTATGCATGCTATAGAAGAGAGTATTTTTAGTCCTGTTAATGATGGAAAAGTACAACACATTGATCAATACAGTGACATTGATCTCAACAACAATAATAGCATAACCAAGGAGGATGATCTTAACACAAAAAAGGAGCAACTAGTTCAGAACAACCCCAGGTAGAATAGCAATCAGGAAGGCATGATCAAGGAGAAATATAATTTTGAACAATATTGTTGTGAATCTAACTCATCTACTGTTCCTACTGAAATAAGAAACCAGAATGGATTGCAATTGGTTGTGGATCTATATGAGAACAAGGAAAATAGAAACAACTCTAAGCTAGTAGTAGATAATACTGACAATCTTCAAATGGTTGAACAATCTTACAGTCAAAAGGAAATGAGAAATGAGGACCTTGACTCTCAAAATCACAATAAAGAACAACAACATATGACAAGACTCAACCTTCAATGAGAAGAAGCCAAAACGAGGGTACCACCCTTAATTGTTCTGATGATTAGTGCTCTTTTCTGGAATATTAGGGGGTTAGAACCAAAAATGCCATTCACAGGCTGTAGAAATTGATTAATATTAACAACATTCAATTTGTGGTCATCTTTGAACACTTTAGTACTAAGAAAAAATTAGATGGCTGCAAGAAAATTCATTGGCTTTCAACATTGCTATTTCAACAACAATGGTCAAAATTGGTGTTTTTGGAATGATTACAACCCCACTAAGATCACTAAAGTCAATGAACAACATAATGCTATCGAAATATACAAAGCAATTAAAAAGCAAGACCTTTGCATTACTGCTGTATATGCTAAATGCAAGTCATATGATAGAAAAGTCCTTTGGTATGTTCTTGTACAAGACAATCTGGTTGTGGATGTCCCATGGTGCATTGGGGGGTGGGGGGGTTTATTGTTATCTTGGATACTAATGAAAAATTAGGGGTAAACCACACATAATACATAGAAGTTTGGATTTTTAAACATGTATGGACAAATGTGGGGTTACTGATTGTAACAACCCAAACCGATCCGATAGGCCGCGCCGGGCACCCGATACCTTACTCAACCGAGTACCAACGTAACGTATCTTTTGTATCATACTATCATTGGTAAATGAGCCGGAGAGGTTGTCGTGAAATAAGTAGAATAAACATGAGAGAATAATCGACATAGAATGACCCAAACTGATATAGAAGCTTACATACGGGCATATAAGACCAACATGATCATTTGTAAACTCAAAACATAGGCGACAAGACCATACAAGTATCCTTATACATGACATCTGTCTACAAACCTCTAAGAGTACATAAGTATCATAAAGGTCGAGACTGGGCCCCGCCACCAATCAATATATGTCCTAATTATACTGACCCAATAAGCAATTCCAGAGCAAATTGAGCGCATTAACACCTTACGCTGAGCTGATAGCCTACTTTGAGGACTCTCAACCTGTCTATCGAGACCTGCGGGCATAAAAAACAGCATCCCCAGGCAAAAGAGATGTCAATACAAATAATATACCGATTATGTAAGGAATGAAAATCAGTAAACAATAGACATGAGAGAAACATGGAGTAAAAGACTCAACATGCAAGTCTGAATAATTCTATGAATCATTAATATTTACAATGCCATGCATATGCGTATAAATGTCATACCATGCATAGGTATATGCGTACATAACATCATCAAGACTCTGAGGGCATCCCATCATATCATCTCGGCCACTATGGGCAAAATCATCAACGTGTAACAGCTGATCAGGTGGTGGTGTGTATATAATGCCATAATTTTTTTCCATATCCCATATACATATATATGCGTATATAATTCCATCTGTTCATGGGTCAATGTACATGTATAAATGAATGCAATGCATGAGAAGTACGTCAATAAAATCTTTCGGAATGTCATAAGACCATTATGCCTTTGATTAATGTCATGAAGTAAACTTTATCAACTTACATATTTTCTGAGACCCATGAACAGATGATAGAATAATATGACACATGGGGAATCAAGAATATAAACACCCCTAGTATTTCTATGAATAGAGTCATTTATGAAAGTTGCGTATTTTGCTCGTTTCATTTATATCATTTGGATCATGCCAAAAGGAAAGTAGGGATAGCCTTAACATACCTGAGCTGATTCTCTTGACAATTCCTCTAATACACGTCTTTTGCAAAAAATACATAATGACGGATCAAAGTAGGGAAAAATTTGTATGATGTTCTTGAGAAAGATTATACCAGGCTCCCTTAGAATTGCATCTTACGCTGCTATTACATGATATAACCTCGTATAATTTGCTGAAGCTTTATCGTCACTTAGTGAATATGACCATCTTAATTTTATGATTTTAGAGAAGCCTTTTGTTGCAGCTAATCACGTTACCAATGCAAATTCGTATCATATCTCTCTTAGATGAATTAGAGAGGCTCCTTATTATAGTGGTGTGGGCCCCACTTGATGTAGTGGATTAACCATATAACTTTAATTAGATACCTTTTCCTAATGAATTAAGAGTCATGAATCTTGGAGTGGCTTGCTGTCACGTGGGGGGGGGGGGGGGGGGGGGTAATCGTACCCAAATTCTTTAATTAACTAGGTAATTTTCCATTACCCGATAATTAATCAATAACCCACATAATTAAGAATTATCTCAATTTATTTAAAATACTACTCACTTTTAACCTACCTTATACATCTTACTATCATGGTCATGTAGTACCTTGTATGACACTAGTCCATAAATACTGGGTATTATAGCTTGGACCGTATTTTATCTCAAAATGTTAAACTTCGACGAAATTCATTTTCTTCGATTTGCTTACCCTCTCACCTTCACGAATTTACTCATCACTTGTTTGAAATAGCATAATGCTTATAATCTCAAAATAATCTTATCCCCGAACTTACGTCGATTAACTTCCAATGAAACTTTAACATACAAAAATACAGGATGTAACATCTCATTTCCGAGCTTATATCAATTTACTTATGACGTACTTCCACGTACGAAAATATGGGGCGTAACACTGATATTGGGTATAGTGGTTCTAACTATACTTGGTGTAACAACAGAAGGCCTGGTAAGAGAATATGGAAAAGGTTGGACATATTTTTTTTAATGATTTGTGCGATCAACTCTTTCAATCCATTAGACACCTAGCTAGAATTGGTTCTGATTATAGGCCTCTTATAATAAAGAATTTGAATGGTAGGCAACATCATATTAAGTACTTAAGATTTCTGAATTGCTGTGTGAACCAAGATGGTTTCTTTGACATTGTCAAGGAAGTTTGGAAAATGAATGTGGTAGGCAATCCAATGTGGATCCTTTAATCCAGGATCAAGGAACTGAGTAAGATATTGAGTCAGTGGTCCAGGAATGATATTGGGGATATTAATGAAGCAATCATAAGATGGGAAGAAAGGATCCAAGATTTGGAAGATATTGACATTGAGAATAACACTGAAAAGAGTAAAGAAGAATTCAACAAGTCTCATGCTCAATATATCAGACGTCTTAGTCTTCAAGACTCTCTCCTCAGACAAAAATCACAGGCAAAATGGTTTGAAGAGGGGGATAACAATACTAGATACTTCCATTCCATTTTGAGAGAAAGAAGAAGAAGGCATCAGATTAATAGAATAAAAAACAACAATGGTATTTGGATCAAGGGAATAAGAAGCTTTCTAGGAAGGCTGTAAAACATTTTCAATCTCTTTTCAACCTAACTCCTCCGGCTATCAACACTTATACTCTGGATTGCATCCCTTCTTTTATCTCCGGGGAAGATAATGATATGCTATGAAGGATGCCAGATGATAAATAAATCAAAGATATTGTTTTTAGCTTGAACCCTCATATACTGCAGGTCCAGATGATTTCAATGGTACCTTCTTTCAGAGTTGCTGGGACATCATCCAAAAGGAGGTAACTGCCTTTGTGATGGAATTCTTCAGGGGAAAAAGTTTACTAAATTCTACTCTCATATATGTTTGGTTTTAATTCCTAAAGTTTATAATCCTCCTGCTTTTGCTTATTTTAGACCAATTAGCCTTTCAAATTTTACTAACAAGAATATTTCTAAAATCATTTCTATTAGAGTAAAATGCTCTTTTGCACGAATTAGTTTTGTTCGAATCAAAGTGGTTTTGTAAAAGATAGACTGATATCTGAGAATGTATTGCTTGCTCAGGAGATTATTCATAATATTGCTTATATTAACAAAGGTGGTAATGTGGTTATTTAGATTGATATGGATAAAGCATATGATAGAATGTCCTAGGATTTTATTTATGCTGTTTTATGAAAGTTTGGATTCTCTGATAGTTGGATTTTAATGATCCAAAATCTAATCGCTAATGTGTGGTACTCTGCCATTGTCAATGGTACTAGAAAGGGCTTCTTCTCATCCTCTCAAGGGCTTAAACAAAGAGATTCATTGTCTCCCTTATTATTCATAATAGTTGCTAATATCTTGTCTAGATCTTTTAACTGTTTGTATATGAATCGTAATTACATCCCTTTCTCTATGCCTGCTAATGTTTCAAAAACTAACCACTTAGTCTATGCTGATGATATAGTTATTTTTTATAGTGGTGACTCTATCTCTATTAAATTTGTCATGAAAACTATCTCTAATTATGAAAGGAGTTCTGGTCAATTTGTTAATAGGGATAAAAGTTATTTCTTAACTGCTCCTAATACTACTGTTATCAGAATCAACATGATTATAAATTGCTCAGGTTTTATGGATAATACTTTTCCTTTTACCTATGTAGGCTGCCCTCTTTATGTGGGAAGGAAAAAGATTGAATATTTTGACAAAATGTTTAGTAAGATTTTTCAGGGTAAGTTTCTTTCTCATGGTGGTAAAGGTTTTTTGATTAAAAGTTTTCTCCAATCCATCCATGTTTATAATTTATATGGTATGCCCCCCTAAAGGTGTGTTTAGATTAATTGAAAGACACTTTGCCAACTTTTTCTGGGGTAACTCTGTTGATCATAAAAAATACCATAGGAGTTCCTGGAACAATCTTGCCCTACATACTAAGGAAGGGGGGCATTGGTATAAGAAGAATGGAGTATATTAGTGACATGTTAGCCATGAAAAGGTGGTGTAGGATTAGGTCCACATCATCACTCTAGACTACCTTCATCAAAACAAATACTGTGTAAGGGCCCATTTAGCCTCAAAGAAACTGGCTCCAGGTAAATCTCATGCTTGGAGTCATGTCCTCAAGGTGAAGGATATTTCAGAAAAGCATATGGTTTGGCAAGTAAATTTTGGGTCTAGTAGTTTTTTGTGGGATAATTGGTCATTAAAGGGCCCATTAGCAGGCATTAGTTCCTAACACTAGTAAGAGTGCTAATACCTTGGTTGGGGAGTTCATTACAAATGGTCATTGAAACATTTGTAAGCTGAAGGACACCGACATGGTCCATCACATCAACTCCATAGTCATTGGCAATCAAGACTCTGATGATCAAGTTTTCTGGGAACTTTTTGATAATGAAAAATACACTAACAAGAGTGCTTGGAATCTAGTAAGGTAGTCTAAACCTAATGTGCAATTCATCAACAAGGTATGGAACTATAATATCTCTTTTAAAATGTCCTTTTTGGTTTGGAGATTATGGAATTATAAACTTCCTTTTGATTAGGTGATAACTAAGTTTGGCAACCAAATAGATTCTAAATGTAACTATTGTCTAAACCCTTCTACTGATGGCATGAATCATGTATTCATAGAGGGACAAACTGCTAGTTATACTTGGAATCTATTTGAAAATGATCTTGGTATCCTTTATCACCCACACCCTATTTGAGATGCATGCTTAACACCTGGTGGACTACTCAGGTTACCAATGATGTACATAGATTAGTGCTAAATATAACTCCTATTATCATATGTTGATTCTTGTGGAAAGAATTCTGTGCGTGTAGGTATGGTGATCAAAAACATTTCAATATATATAGATTGCACCATCAAATCTCTTGGAGTGTCGAGGCTGCAATCAGTAAGGCTTATCCTAAATGCAAGATAATAGCTTCTGTGACATATTGATAAGATTACAACCTATCCACAAATGCATGGTGGTCCAATGGAGGAAACCAGACAGGGGAAAGGTCAAGATCAACACTGATGGGAGCTATCTCCAAGGTGAAAGAAAGGCAGGGCTAGGAGGAGCTCTTAGAGATGAGAATGGTGACATAATCATGGCCTTTTCTATACCCTTCAATGGCGAAAATACCAACCTTGCTGAAGCTCAGGCAGCATAGACTGGTACCAATTGGTACGTGCATAATGGATTCATACAAGCCATCCTAAATTTGGACTCTCTTTATATTGTAGATATCCTTTGTAAGGAGAGTACAACTAACTATACACTGAGCCAAATCGCAAACAAGATTAGAGATATTTTAAACACCTCTGAAATCTAGATTAAGCACTGCTATGGAGAGGCGAATCATCTTACTCCAACCAACAACTGACTAGTAAAGCTAATGGATGTCTTATGCTTGATAAATAACATATGCCTAGCATAAGGAACAAATATGATAACGCTAATTTTTTTGTTAGCTAGCCGTGTTTTGTAATTAGAGGCGGGTTACCTATTTATAATTGCCTACACCTCATATTATGAAGGGTGTGCTCTACCCTTGTGTTTTAATAACAAAACTCTATTTTTTGATTAATACAAGACCCCCTGTATAAGTGGGAAAATAAAAAAAAGAAGCAGTGAGACTTTTCAGGAAGCAGCTGCGAGGTTTTTCATGAAGCAGCTGCAAGGTTTTTCAGGAAGCAACTGCGAGGCTTTTCAGGAGCTACTTGTAAGTTGTTTGCATGAGCTGCCTGTTTATTAAGAAGTCATAGCAAGTAATTTTATTGAGTTGCTTGCAAGCGGCCTGCATCAGCTACTTTCGATCTGCCAGCTTCTTATAAGTAAACTTCAGAGTGATAAATGGATAATCTTCTTTAGGAAGATCATGTACAACAGAGTATTAAATTGATATGCTTTTTTAGGAATATTATCTACAACAGAGTATTAAATTAACATCCACAATATAATATTTTCATAACACTCATCCTTGGATGTCTATTATTAGATAATGTGCCTCCTTAAAACTTTACTAGAAAAAAACATGTGCTAAAAATTCTACTGAAGAAAAAAGATTACACATATCTAGTAATACGTATTGTTAGCTTCCTCATTAAAGACCTTACCAGAAAAATCCAGTAAAAAAATAATGATTAAGGGAAAGAGAATACAACGCGTATTTTACTCCTACTGATAAAGACATTATTTTAGATATCTTAATCTCCTCATTCTGACCCTGTATACCATCTTGTTTCGAAAGTCGCACTTGGAAAAGATTTGTTCGCAAGATTGTTACTTGAACGAATTTGTTGCACATTAATATCATCATTTTTCTGATAAATCTTGTAGATAACATGATATGAAAACGTTCAAACTTGCAGATAGATAACTTGTCCGGGTCATACTTCATGTTGATCAGATGAATGACTTGCAGATACATAACTAACAAAATCTTAATATATTTTCTAGAACAAACCATTTCATATCAATGGGTTTTCAAAGACCTTTATATGCTTCAGGCATTTTGATCCTTAAAGGATATTCATATAAATATTGACAAGTAAGCTATATAAATGGTATGTGGCGATATATATTATTGTCTAACTGGCTTGGCATCTTTTGGTGTCTGAACTACTAGCTCGATAATGTGACTATCCGATAGGTCGTTTTGAGTACTAGCTTTAATTTGAGTGTGCAGAGACCTCTCATAGCTTTACTTGATATTTCTTGGTTCTTGTGCGTGTTCTCTTTTCAAAAAGCTTTTACATAAAATTTTAAAGAAAATATGATTTTTGGCTTAAAATGAGATTTGAGTTGACCACAATCAACAATTTTGGTAAACAACATCAAATCGGTATTTTGACAATTTTGGTAGGTTCTTATGATGTATTTGGACTTGTACGCATGTTTGGTTGGGGTCCCGATGACCCGAACACATTTCAACGCGTTATGTGAAAAATGATGAAAATATGTTTTAAAGTTGAAATTCTTGAGTTTTGATTATCGATTCTTGTTTTTTGGTTTATTTTGATGATTTGAGGTAGCGAGTAAGTTTGTAGGATGTTATTACACTTGTGTGCATGTTTGTTTTGGAGCCAGGGGATCAGGTGAGTTTAGGAGGCATTGCAGATTGATTTAGAATAGCTGGTGGATTTAAGTTACTGGTGTTCAGTTGCTGATCTCGCATTTGTGAGATCTAGCTCACATTTGAGAGCCTCACTTTTGCGGTCAAGTGATCACAATTGAGAGCATGGGTTGGGAGAAAATTCTTGGCATTTGCGAATAATAATTAGCTTTTGCAAAGTGTACTGTGTTTGCTATTGCAACTATGGTATCACATTTGCGATGAAGTGTGGTTTTGGGAAGCTTTGCCTTTTCGAAGGGAGTGTTCTTCGCAACTACAAAGTTTTTTGTCGCATTTGCGAATCCTGTGCATATGATTCACTATTTGTAGTTGCAAACATGTCTCGCATTTGCGAACTAGACTTCACAAATGCTATGTGTGAAGCTGGGTAAAAGAGGAAAAATCGAAACTTAGCTCATTTCACTTTGTTTTTCAACTCTGAACGGTCTAAAGACGATTTTTTTGAGATATTTTATTCCCAAAATTATAGGTAATCAACTTGAACTAGTTTTCAATCAACTCTCATTACTTTTCATGTGTTTTTAACATCAAATCTAGGAATTTCATGGTAAAAAATAGGGATTTTGGGTAGAATTTAAGAATTTTGTAAAATTGAGATTTAGATATCAAATTGAGGTTGGATTTCGAAATAAATCACATAATCAAGCTCGGGAGCTTTTGATAAACTTTGTTATATCAAATATTTCTTAGACACTTTTACTGTAATGAGTGAAAATCATAATCAAATGAATAGTACAAAGACAATTAGGAACTTCAGTATTTCTATCACTACCTTTGTGAAAAATATCTCCTTCAGGTAGAAACACTATAAATATCCGATTATTTGTATTGAAGAGGCAACGACGTTGACATTAAATTCTTAGGGAGAGATATACAAGTTATTATTTCCAACGGGGAATAAATAACAACTAATCATAATATATCAATATGGTTGTAGAAATAATTCCACAAGATATGTATTCTTTTGGCTTAAAAGAATACTTAACAAATTATCTAAGATGTTTGTACGTATGACTGGTACGTGAAACAATAATCTTCATACAACAAAATAACATTTATATGTTTTGTTATTCTACCTCTTTCGGGAGATGAGTTGTGATATTTCTTCATTATATTTACTTTCGAGAATGAAACTTAATTATTTCAATCTGCTTTATATGCAACTTTGAATAGCTCATTATTTTGTTTAAGAAGATACCTCTTCATAATGTTTCCCTGCTTCATCAGGAGAAAATTTTAATTGTTTAATACTTTATAAGTAAATTTGAAGTCCGAGACATCGAGGATGTGTTCTCTCAATCGTATAACCTCTTCTGGAGGTGAGTTTTGATATCTTTTCAACCAAGAGTGCGTTTATAACTTTATTAATATTTTCACATTCATTTCAAGGAATGGATCTATATCTATAATATTTATAAAAGATTCTCATTCTTATGGAATGTAACATAATTATCTGAGCGCAAATAAACAACATCAAATCATGATAGCTTAGAACATCTTTTATAATATTGCTACTTGATAAGTGTGGAATTTAACCACTTGTTAGTACCTTCTTGCTTTAGTTTTAGTCCGAAAGTAGTAATTTTTTCCAACTCTAGTGAAATTGTGTGAATTGCGAGGCATTTTGGAGGACTGGATCTTAACGAACAAATCTTACTCAGAAAGGAGTATTCCAGCTCAACAAGGCAAAAATGAGAAGTGCAAGAAGAAGTGTGGTCCGTAAAAGTAATTCTGCGGTCACAGATGGTCATGTGGATCGAAGAAATAGAAGTGCAGCCCCAAATGAAGCCCTGAAGCCGATAAGGAGCTTTGAAGAAGCGAGATCCGTACATCGAATTGTACGACATCAAAAGTTGGTCTCACTGACAAAGTTTGACAAGTTCAGAGAAGGTGCAATAGAATAATTGTTAAGCCTATTGAAAGTGCGGTCCGCAATCAAAATATATGGTCGCAGAAGCTGAAGGTGCAGCTGCAGATGGAATTATGCGTCCACAAATTTAATCCTCATGCAAGAGTAGAAGAAAAAGTGTGGTCCACACATGGAATTATGCAGCTGCAAAACCTCCCAAATGGTATTTTTGTCAGCGAATTTATGGACACTATAAATAGACTAGAAACACTTTTTTAGGGCAAGTTTTGTATTCCTAGCAGCTTTAGAGGTTATATTTTACCCTTTTGAAAAATTTGTGATCAAAGGTGGAGAAGATCCATTAGTTTTATCAATTAATTGTAGTTTATGGATTTAATTACTTCTTCTCCTTTGTTTTCTATGACTTCTAGCATGAGTAGCTAGATTTTATCTAGGGTTGTAACCCAACCCTAGTATGTAAATCTTATGGGTTGTTAATATGAATGCTTTTTTATGATTGTGTGTTTGTTATTTAGCCTTATTATGAATTATATCTAGAATTAATGGTTGCAAACATTGATTCATGCCTATTTGACGTAGTTATTACTTGTGTAAGAGGAACCTAGTATAGGAAAACATGGCTAACAAGGAATTGAGCTAGTTCAGGTTTTGGTTAGTTTGATTAAAGGGTTTGAAATAGAGATAGGAAAAACCCGACTTTGACCCATATTAATATTTTAGATTGCTATCGATTTGGACTTTAGAAAGCTAATTTGGGCATAACCACTCTATAACCAAGAGGTATTGAGTGAGTACTTGAGAACTGAGAGTCATAATACATGCCGATCAACAAATCAAGCATTAACTTAGTATACCCATTAGGTTTAAACCTAGTTAAAGGTTACACCCCAGGATTTTCCTCAATTGTTAAAAAACACCAAAAATAATTTACTCTCCCTAGTTGCTATTACTTAGTGTTAAATTGGATAACAATGACCTTGTTGTTTGGAACTATAATTTAGTTATATAAATTTCTCTTTCAAATTATTTACCTTAACAAAGTTTTTAAACTCCTTGAGGAATTTGACCCTGACTCTAGTTGGGTATTATAATTGCAACGACCGTTTCCACTCATTATTCAATGCATATTGGACGTGGACCAATTTTTTGCGCCATTGCCGTGGATATTTTACGGGGTTAGATATATATATATATTTGAGTGTGTTCTTGAAATATCTTCATTTCTTTCGGCAATACTAATTTGTTGAAGTAATCGTAGGTACATAACGTCGAACAATGATTTCAAAAATTCTCCATGGGGCGAGGTGGACATCTAGGAGGAACAACTAGATGACATGCTTCAAGAACCTAAACCAAATCCTCAAGGCCGTGGTCAACAAGACAACGTGCCTCCCCCCCCCCCCCCCACTTCCACCACCACAACCACAAGAGGCGCAACACCGAATTTTTCCTAACAAAGGTTAAACAAGTTCAATAGTCCCCTCTCACATTAGGGATGGAAACTTTCAAATTACCAATGTGATGCTTACTTTTTTTAAGCAAAAAGGAAATTTCACCAGGGCGACGAGTCAAAGTGTTAATAATCATTTGAGGGGTTTTGTGGTAACGTGCTGTGGGAGCAAGCAAACAAATGTTTCGGAAGACGTTGTGATGCTAAGGCTTTTCCCCTTCTCTTTACGTGGTAAAGCTTTATAATGCTTGACTAATCATTCTAACCACACTTGAGATGAATTTTCGGCGAATTTTATTGCTAAGCTTTTCTCTCCCGGGCACATGTATACTCTTCGGGATGAAACATTGGCTTTCAAGCAAGAGCCCAATCAACCTTTGTATGAAATTTGGAAGTGGTATCAGAAAGTGGTGAAGGAGTTCCCAAATAATGATATGAGTGACAACCATGGGCAAGCTATTACTGAATTGAAAACAACTATGACCCAAATTGCTAAGTACCAACTTAATCAAGTACAAGCTCCTAAGAAAGTTCAGGCTATGGAAGGGGTAAATGTGTTGGTCAACAAGAAGAGAACAAAGGTCCACAATTTCAATCCCGAGTGGAAAATTATATGCAAGATGATGGTAGTTTTGATCAAGATGATTCCTAACATGAGCAAAAGGAAGAGGTACAATTGTAAACAATTACCAAGGGCAACATAGCAATTTTCAAGGCACGAATCATCAACAATTGTAACCCCAAAATAACAAACCAAGGAAATTGGAGTGGTAACAACCAAGGAATTCGGGGAGGTAACAATCAAGGAGGTTGGGGAAACAATAACAATAAAGGAAATAGAGGATCGGGTTTTCAAAGGCCCCCAATATACCAAAAACCTAGCAACCCACCTCCTTATCCTTTCCGTGTTTAAAGTTCTTCAAACAATGAGATGGGGTGTATTGAGGACATGTTCAGGCAAATGATGGAGAAGAATGCTGATTCGGATGCCCAACTTGCCTTACATACCACATCAATCCGTAATCTTGAAGTTCAAATGGGGAGAATCTCTCAAGCTCTTAATACTCGTCCTAAGGGTGCACTATTAAGTGATAAGTTAGTAAACCCACAGGGTGGTAAAAACTTGGGACATGGTACGACAGTTATCACAAGAAGTGGAAGTGGCGGGAATGCATCCACCTCAAATGAAATATGAATTGTGGATGATGATCAAGTGAACCAAGAGGAAAAAATACCGGACAATGATGTTCAAGCAAGTGATGAGGTTCGGATTGACATTGATGATAGTGTGGAGGAGACCTAATAGGAGGTGAACCTGTCTAGGGAATACGTTATTGATATATCGGAGCCAGTAATGCAAAAGGCTAAATAACCCTTTCCTAAGCCTCCACCTCCTTTTCCTCAAAGACTTGCCAAGAAAAATGGTGAGAATCAATTCAAGAAGTTCATTCAAATGATGAAAAGTCTCTCTATTAATGTGCCATTGGTAGAAGCTTTGGAACAAATTCCCAGTTAATCCAAGTTTATGAAAGATCTGGGACCAAGAAGAGGTTGATGAATTTTGAAACTATCAAAGTCACTCATCAAGTAAGTGCAATTGTTAATTTTATGGCTTCTAAGTTGGAAGATCCCGACACTTTCACGATTGCTTGTACTATTGGGAGTGCCACTTTTGCTAAAGTTCTTTGTGATCTTGGGGCAAGTATCAATTTGATGCCCTATACTGTGTTTAAAACTTTGGGAATTTGGAAACCAAGATCCACATCTGTGAGGTTGCAAATAACAGTCCATACCATGAAGAGGCCATTGGGAGTTATTGAGGATGTTTTGGTCCGAGTTGATAAGTTCATTCTTCTGGCGGACTTTGTTATTTGTCACGACCCCAAATCCAGGCTAGTCGTGAGGGCGCCTATCATGGAACTAGGCTAGCCAAAACTTCACTCAAATCATAATTAATTCCCATAAAAGTTTACTTTAAACATTTATAAACAAATAAATCTATATTGAACATTTAAATACAACCCCCGAGAACCCAGAGTCACTGTTCATGAGCATCTACATAAATATACAATGCAACGAAAATAAATTCTATAATATTATACAAGAGAGGGAGCAGGACTGCGGACGGATGCAGCTACCTCGCAAAACTCCGAGAATCTCTGGAACAGATAGACAGCTCACCCTGCCCTAACACCTGAATCTGCACACAAGGTGCATGGAGTAATGTGAGTACGCCAACTCAGTAGTAATGAAAATAAATCAGGTCTGAGCAGCAAGAAACACATAAAATCAATGTCATCAAATCACAAGAGGCACAACCTCCCTTTCCAACAGTATAACATAGATAGGTGAAATCATCATGTCTTAAAATCATCCTCAGAAAAATCCTTTAAAGAATGTATATTTTTCAACAACTTCAACCGAAAGGTTTAGTATAAAAATGGAATGAATCATATAGAGGCCCCTCAGGCAAAACATATTTCATAGCTCAGAGTGAGAGAAGTAAATCATTAGTAGCCCATCGGGCAAAACATATTTCATAACTCAGAGTGAAAGTAGTAAAATCATCAGTAGCCCCTCGGGAAAAACATATATCATAATCAGCCCCTCGGGCAAAACATGTATCATAATTAGCCCCTCGGCATGCCCCACAGTTACTCATAATCATCCCCTCGGGCATACCTCCCATCACTCGTAATCAGTCACTCAGAACCTCACAGTCACTTAGCACCTCACAGTCACTCATGCCTCCCAATCACTCGTCACTCGTCACTCGGTAGGTACCTGCGTTCACTGGGGGTGTGTACAGACTCCGACTTCGGAGGGGCTCCTTCATCCCAAGCGCTAATATCAAGCCACCTCGTGGAGTATCATATCCTCACAATCAGGCCCTCGGCCTCACTCAACACCTCACCATCACTCTGGCCCTCGGCCACACTCAGCAGAACCACTCGAAAGGCCCCTCGGGCAAATCAGTAAAAACAGGGTACTTGACCCAAAACATCAGTTTAAATCTCAAAGTGGTGTAAATCATGCTGAGTTTCGAAAAACAGTATGCACAATGATGCTGAGTGAAATCATCAACAAATAGTGAGGAAAACAGCAGTAAAAAAGCACTCAAAGGGTCTAAACAGATCGGCACGAGGCGCCTAACACGACTTATAGCCCAAATATTTCACAAATCTTTAGAACATAATTTAACATAAGGTTTTGAGTAAATATGCAACCCAGTAGTTTCCGAGGAGAGGACCTAGTCCAATCCAAAAATCAGTACGCGCCACATACTCGTCATCCGACATGTGCGCCTTTCTAAAATCAGTGAGAAATATGTAGTCCGGCGTTCCATGCCCTCAGGACAATATTTATAACCATTACTTACCTCTACCGGGCCACAACACTAGTCTTGTATGCTCATGCCCCTCAAATTGGCTCCCGATTTCTCCGAATCTAGCCAAAACCAGTTCAACATCATTAATATATACTCAAGGAACACAACCCAATCGAAAATTATCAATTTATACAAGAATCTGGAAATTCGGCCAAACCCGATCCCCGGGCCCACACCTTGAAATTTGATAAAATTTACATCATAAGAACCCTTATCCTCCCACGAGACCGTACATACCAAGAACATCAAAATTAGACCACAATTGCCTACTAAAATTGCCAAAAGAAATTCCCAACTCTTTCCTCCCATTTTCCAACTTTTCTTACTTTAATCCTCCAAATACAAGCCTAATCCGAATTAAAATAGCATAGAAACAATGATGATAACCCGAGAACTTACCTTCACTGAAGAATCACAAATCCCCTCTCCAATTTGCCTTCAAAGGAGCTCCTCGCGCATGCAAAAATGGTGAAATGAAATGAATTTGACGGAGGCCCTTTATACACTATTCTGCCAGTCATTTCCGCACCTGAGGACATTTAGTCGCACCTG
Organism: Nicotiana paniculata; assembly: GCA_005239505.1. NCBI lineage: Eukaryota > Viridiplantae > Streptophyta > Magnoliopsida > Solanales > Solanaceae > Nicotiana > Nicotiana paniculata. The sequence continues at coordinate 43,630 of ML365699.1, forward strand.
CGGACCCGCACCTGCGGTCCCATGTGTGCTCCAGTGGAATTCCACTTACCGGACAAAATTCCACACTTGCGGCCAATCTTCCGCACATGCGGCTTCGTAGGTGCGGCCAAAACATTGCACTTGCGGAAAAATCCCCAGCCTAACCTTTTCGCACCTGCGCTCCTCCCATCGCGCCTGTGACATCGCACTTGCGGCTTCCCGAGCGCAGGTGCGGTCAACACCAGAACTTTCACACTAGCAGCTATTGCTGCAAATTCTCAAGTCAAAAAATACCGCCAACCATCCGAAATCAATCCCGAGCCCCTTGGGGCCCCAACCAAATATATCAAACACACCCCATAGAATTATTCCAACTTAGTCGACCCTTCGAAACACCAAAAACAACACGAAAACACAAAAATTACATAAAATTCAAGCCTATGAACTTTGAAACTTCCAAATTTTGCCAACTACGCCGAAACCAACCAAAACACCTCCGATTGACCTGAAATTTTGCAGACACATCCAAAATGACATTTCGAACATGCTCCAACTTCCGGAATTCCATTGCAACCTCGATAGCCTATTTTCCACTGCCGACCGGAAATCACCAAAAACTAACTTTCGCCAATTCAAGCCTAATTCTACACCGGACATCACAAAAATATTCTGAACACACTCATAAGTCCCAAATTACCTAAAAAAGCTATCCGAGCCATAAATTCATCATTCCAAGGTTGTTTACCAATAATTCAACTCTCAGTTAACTTTCTCAACTATTAGGCTACCTTGAGAGACTAATTGCCTCAATGCTCACCATGACCACTCTGAACCTGAACCAACCGATCCAACACACATAAATGAAGCTAAACCACATAATTTGAAGTAGAAACGGGGGAATCGAGGCTAAACTCTCGGAATGACCGGCCGGGTCGTTACATTATTATTGATTCCGATGTTTATTATGAAGTTCCTATTATTCTTGGGAGACTATTCCTTGCTACGGGTAAGGATATTTTTAATGTTGAAGCCAGAGAACTCATTTTCCGGATTGGTAATGAAAAAGTGGTATTTCATGTTTGTAAGTTTATGCGGCAACCAAATAGCAATGAAGTGTGTTCTTTTGATGACTTGGTAACCGATGCTATTATTTATGAGAGACGTTCTACAATCAACGTTCATGATATGTTGGAAGCCGTTTTGCTCAACTATGATGATGATGAGATGGATGGTTTCATGGAATGTGTGCTCTTTACAAAGAAAGGGGTCGTACAACTATGAACCTTGGAAATTAGCTTTGGATCTTGAGAACTGGAAGACACTTGGCCATAAGATCTTAAAGAATGGTATTGAATTTGACAAGACAAAGATTGAGGTTATTTCTAAGCTTCCACTCCCCCCTTGGTGAAGGATGTCCTAAGTTTCTTAGGTCATGAGGGTTTCTAGCGGCGCTTCATTAATGATTGCTCTAAAGTGGTGAACCCATCAAGTATGATCCTTGAAAATGATGCTAAGTTTCATTTCAGTGATGATTGTATGAGAGCTTTTGAACAATTGAAGCTCAAGTTGACAACTACTCCTATCATTACCTCTCCAAATTTGAGTTTTCCATTTGAGATCATGTGTGGTGCAAGTGATGTAGCGGTTGGGGTTGTTTTTGGGTAATATGTCAACAATGTTTTTCATCCAGTTTACTATGCTAGTAAGACCATGAATAATTCCCACGTCAACTATACCATTACAGAGAAAGAGCTCCCTGCTATTGTGTTTGCAATTGAGAAGTTCCGCCCGTACATGATGGGTGCCAAAGTTATTGTTCCCTTATGAGCAAAAAGGAATCTAAAGCTCGGTTGATGATATGGGTACTTTTGTTGCAAGAATTAGGTACTGACATTCAAGACAAGAAGGGTAGTGAAAACCAAGTGGCAGACCACTTGTATCGTTTGGAGGAGGAGGGGAGGCCACATGATGACCTTGAAATCAATGAATCCTTCCCCGATGAGAAGCTGTTGGAACTATCAATGAAAGAGGCACCGTGGTTTGCGGACTTGGAAAATTTTCTTGTGAGTGGTATCATTCTGGATGAATTCTCTTCAAACCAAAGTAAGAAGCTCTAAAGAGATTGTCAAAACTACTATTAGGATGAGACGTACCTTTCCCAGATTAGTACATATGAGGTGGTTAGGAGGTGTGTGCAGGAAGAATAGCAAGGTAATATTCTTGGAGCTTGTCATTCTTCTCCATATGGTGGAGCAAGAACGACGTCTAAAGTTTTGAGTTGTGGTTTTTATTGGCCTACTCTCCAAAAAGATGCAAATGACTTGGTGAGAAGATATGATGAATGTCAACGAGCATGGGGAATTTCAAAGAAAAATGAGATGCCTCCTACAACCATCTTGAGATTGATATTTTTGATGTTTGGGCATTGACTTTATGTGCCCTTTTGTGATTTTTTATGGAAACACTTACATTTGTATTGCAGTGGATTATGTGTCTAAATGGATTAAGGATGTTACCTTACCCAACAATGAGGATAGAAGTGTAGTGGCTTTCTTGAATAAGAATAGTTTTACAAGATTTGGTACTTCACGTGCAATCATAAGCGATGGGGGTAGGTGGGGGAGGTCACATTGTTCAACAAGATTTGGTACTTCATGTGCAATCATAAAGCATGCTAGATTGGGTTGGGTTAACTAATTTCTATGTGTATACCATTTTTCCAAGTATATCTGAACAAGTTTTTGCATAACCTAGGTAAAGTGGGATATGCCGAATGTGCAGATCGCACTTGAAATTGTGCGGTCCGTAATCTAGTTAAGGCAACTTTTGTGGATGAAATTTTATACGGCCCCACTTTAATTGAGCGGACCGCAGAATTTCATGAGTGGTCGCATAAAAGGTCCGCATTGGATATCAAAGGCCTGCCCTCTGAACTTCCAAAGTGAGGACCACACTTAAAATTGTGCGGGCCACAGATGAATTCTACAGCCGCACATGACCTCTGCATTTTCAATCAGAGAATGGTGCATCTGAGTCGCTTGCACATTGACAATTGAGGATTTTTACTACTTATTAGCTCCCTTTTAGTTTTGTTTTAGTCTAAAAGCGTTTAATTGTGTTCCCGAAACTGATGAAATATGCAAAATTCCAGGAATGTTGGAAGTTGGACTCTCGATATGAAACCCGAGTGAAAAATGAGTAATCAAAACACAAGGCAACAAAAGGCACAAGAACTTGAAAAGTACGGACGGCGAAACTCCATCTACGACCACAAACATTGAAGAAAAACTCTAATAGGCTTCCTAGCAAAATATGGTCCACAAAGGAATTATGCGGCCGCAATTGAAGAAATGGAAATCAATTTCAGAGGGTGTGAAATTTTCCAAAGTCCAAGTCCCTCAAGATTACGTCCGCACAAGAATTGTGCGACCGCAGAAGAAGTGCCTTGCAGCCGTAGTGATAAATCTACGGACCGGTGAAACATTGCCTCGCGGTTGCAGTGGAGAATTGTGTGGCAGCAGAATCCCAGCTCCTACAAGATGAACACTTCTGCGGACCACACATGTAATTGTGCGGACGCAAAACCTTATGAAAGGAATTTTTGGCCGAAATTTCTAGCCTATAAAAATAGTCAAGTTTCACAAAATTAGGTCAACTTTTGACATCAGCAACTACATTAGCCATTTATCTTTGCTTCTTTTAGTAGGTTTTTCATATTTTGAGATATTTTAACATATGTTTTATCATTTTGATTTGACAATATGAGTTTAATTAGCAGTTCTTCTTCTATTTATTCAATATCGAGCATGAGTAGCTAGATTTTTACTAGGGTTGTGGCCCAATCCTAGTGTGTTAACCTTATGGGTGTATAATTTAATCTTTGTTTATGGTTGGGTGTTTATTATTTAGCCTTGATCATGATTTAATTTGTGGAATTAATAGTTACAAACATTAGTTCGTGCCTATTTGACTTAGTCTCTAATTGAGAAAGAGAGACTTAGTCTAGGAAAACTTGGCTAACAAGAAATTTGGTCAATCGAGAGATTGATAATCTCAATTAAAGGGTTCAACCTAGAGATAGTAATAACCTGACTTGATCTTTTATCAGCCTTTTTGTGCAGTAGCCATTTGGACTTGAAAAGCCAAATTAGGCAAAATCACTCTCTGACTGAGAGAAATTGAGTGGGTAATTGTGGCTTTATATCCCATTAGGTAAACACCTAGGTGATGGTCATATCCCTAGGATTTTTATAAAAATTGAAAAACAACAGAAACAATTTCTTAGTTTCATTCTTAACTTTCAAATTTTAGTTTAAAATTGACATAGAAACAACCCCAATTTGTGGAAGTGTAAATTGAAGTTGTTCAAACTTACGTACTACAATATCTACTCCTAATTCCCATATATAGCTCCGTGTGGAAATCAATCCCGACTCTTGTTGGGTACTACTATTGCAATCATCCGTTTCATATCCTTGATTTGAGGTGTGAATTGGATGGGATCAATTTTTGGCATCGTTTCCGGTTAGTTAATAGCGGCGTTAACTATATATTTGGGTTTGTGTGTGGATTGTCTTCTTTTCCTTCCGAGATAGTAATTGGTGTGAATAAATTGTAGGTACAACAATGGAAAACAACAATGATCAACTCAGAAACATGCCTTTGGGGGATGTGGATGTTGAGGATGACCAAGTTGAAGAGGTTCCTCTTGAACCTCAAGCAAATAGAAGAGGCCGGGTGCCTCAAGACAACGTCCATGTTCCACCCCCACTTCCACCAAGAGCGACTCCACACAAGGTGTTGTCAAATGAAGGGTATGCAAGTGCCATAGTCTCATCGCCTATTAGGGTGGGCAACTTTCAAATAACAAATGTAATGCTCACATTGCTAGAGAAATGAGGATTCTTCACCGGGGCTCCAAGTCAAAATGCATACAAACACTTGAAGGAGTTTGTGGACACTTGTTGGAGGAGTAAACAAACAAATGTATCCAAGGATGCTTTAAGGTAAAGACTATTTCTCTTCTCTCTATGGGGAAAAGCCTTAGATTGGTTGTAAAGACTGGCAAACCATTCCATCCGTACTTGGGATGAGTTGGCGGAGAAATTTATTGCCAATTTCTTTTCTCCTGGACATATGGCTACTCTTAGAGATGATATTCAAGCATTCAAACAAGATCCCAATGAGCCATTAGATATGATATGGGAGAGGTATAGAACAATGGTCAAAGAGTGTCCCAATAACGACATGACGAAGAATATGATTCAATAAACTTTCTATCGGGGGATCAATACGACCAATCAATGCATGGTAAATCAACTTGCCAATGAAAATTTCATGACAATGCCATATGCGGAAGCTTGTGAGATCTTAGATGAGATGGCAGACACATCATCTGCATGGCAAAGCCGGGCTAATGTTCCGCAAGGTGATCCAAACATGATTCACCTCCATAAAGAGTAGCATGACCATGGTCAAGCCATTGCTGAATTGACCACCACTATGAATCAATTAGCAAAGGCTCAACTTCAACAAGTGCAAAGTCCTAAGAAAGTCAATGCCATGGAGAGAGTAAACATTATGGTGAACAAAAAAAGGACCAAGGGTCCGCAAGTGAAAAACCTAGTAGAGAATTATGTTCAAGAAGATAGTGGATTTGATCAAGATGAATATTACAATGAACAAGAAAAGGAAGTGAAATATGTGAACAACTTTCAAGGGCAATGAAACAATTTCCAAGGCCCAAGTCAACAATGGCGACCTCAAAACAACCAAGGCAATTGGAATCCTAACAACCAAGGTAATTGGAATGGTGGGAACAATCAAGAAAATTCGAATAACAATAACAATCAACGAAATTGGGGTGGCAACAATCAAGGGAACTGGGGAGGTAACAATCAAGGTGGATGGAACAATAATCAAGACAATCGGGGGTCGGGTTTTCAAAGGCCTCTAATGTATCAACGACGGAGCAATGAAATGGGTCGAATTAAGAATATGTTCAAGGAAATGATGGAAAAGAATGTCGATTCGGATTCCCAACTCACCTCACACACCATATCAATTCAAAACTTAGAAGTCCAAATGGAGAGAATTTCTCAAGCTCTAATGTCTCGTCCTATGGAGGCGCTACCAATTGACACGGTGGTGAACCCAAAGGGTGGGAACAACATAGGGCATGCCATGGCCGTTACTACAAGAAGTGGAAGAGGTAGGAATGCACCCACCTCGAGTCAAAGGAAACTTATGGATGATGAGCAAGTGGAACAAGAAGAAGAGAACCGAATAATGTGGTGCAAGCAAATGTTGAAGTGCCGATTGATATTGAGGAAAATGTGGAAGACACTCGAGAGGAAGTGAATGCGTGTAGGGGTCACGTTATTGACATACCAAAATTGGTAGTGCAAAAGGCTAAGGCACTATTTCCTAAGACTCCTCCTCCATATCCTCAAAGGCTTGCGAAGAAAAATGGCGAGAATCAGTTTAAAAAGTTCATTGTTGTAGTTTTAGAACAAATGCCCGGTTATGCAAAGCTTATGAAGGATTTGGTGACAAGAAGCAATCGATGAATTTTGAAACAATCAAAGTCACTCATCAAGTGAGTGCAATTATGCATTCAATGGCTCCTAAATTTGAAGATCCCTGTGCTTTCACAATCCCTTGTACCGTTGGAAGTGCCGAGTTTGCTAAAGCTCATTGTGATCTTGGGGTGTCCTAATCAGTTTTCAAGACATTTGGAGTTGGGAAACCAAGACCCACATCTATGAGATTACAAATGGTCTATCATACCATGAAGATACCGTTAGGAGTAATTGAAGATGTATTGGTTCGTGTGGATAAATTCATTCTTCCGACGGATTTTGTCATTCTTGATTGTGAAATGGACCATGAGGTGCCGTTTATTCTTGGAAGACCTTTCCTTTCTACGGGGAAGGATCTTGTTGTTGTGGAAGCCAGAGAATTCACTTTCCGGGTGGATGATGACAAAGTGGTATTCCACGCATGCAAATCCATGCTACAACCAAATAACAATGAAGTGTATTCTTTTGTGGACGTAGTGACCCATGTGATTATTGATGATACAAGTTCCACGATCAATTTGGATCATATGTTGGAGGCCGCCATGCTCAATATTTACAATGACAAGATGGATAGCTTCATGGAATGCGTGAATTCTTTGCAATGAATGGGGTCGTACAACTATGCACCAAGGAAACTCTCCTTGGATCTTGAAAATAGGAAAACTCCTCCTACAAAGCCTTCAATTGAAGAGCCTCCTACCTTGGAGTTGAATCCATTGCCTCCACATATTTGGTATGAATTTCCTGGACCTTGTTCTACTTTACTGGTTATTCTTTCGTCTTGTTTGACTAACGTGCAGGTAGATTCTACATTGGGGGTGCTACAAAAGAGGAAGAAGGCTATTGGGTGGACATTGGCGGATATTAGGGGCATAAACCCCTCCTTCTGCATGCATAAGATCAACTTGGAGGAATTCTCCAAACAATCTATTGAACATCAAAGGAGACTAAATGAATCCATGCAAGAGGTTGTCAAAAAGGAGATTATCAAGTGGTTGGATGCCGGGGTTGTCTACCCAATTTCCGATAGTTCGTGGACTTCTCCAGTTCAATGTGCTCCAAAGAAGGGGGACATGACGATGGTAACCAATGAAAAATATGACTTAATTCCTACAAGAACGGTGACCAGATGAAGAATGTGTATGGACTATCGCAAGCTCAACAAAGTTAGAAGCAAGGATCATTTCGCACTTCCTTTCTTAGATGAAATGCTTGATAGGTTGGCCGGCCGTGCTTTATATTGCTTTCTTCATGGGTATTCGGGCTACAACCAAATTCTTATTGCTCCGGAAGATCAAGAGAAAATAACTTTTACATATCTCTATGATACTTTTGCCTTCAAGCGGATGCCATTTGGTTTATGTAATGCACCAGGGACTTTTCGAAGGTGTATAATGGCTATATTCACAGACATGGTGGAGGATTACCTTTAAGTTTTCATGGATGACTTCTCGGTGGTTGGGTATTCCTTTGAAGATTGTTTGGATAATTTGGATAAAGTATTGGCAAGATGTGAAGAAATGAATTTGGTGCTAAATTGGGAGAAGTGTCATTTCATGGTCGAGGAAGGCATTGTATTTGGACACAAGATCTCAAAGAATGGAATTGAAGTCGAAAAGGAAAAGATTGCGGTGATTTCTAAACTTCCACCTCCAACTTTGGTGAAGGGCGTGCGGAGTTTCTTAGGCCAGGCGGGATTTTATCGGCATTTCATCAAGGATTTTTCTAAAGTGGTGAATCCGTTGTGCAATCCCCTAGAGAAAGATGCTAAGTTTCACTTCAATGATGATTGTGTTTACCTTGAAAATGGTATTAACAATTATACTTGATTTTGTGGTTTTAAAAATACGTGGTTTATCTTAATACTAGTTATTAAATAGGAAGTGATACGTGTGAGTTAGAAAGGTAAGATATGAAAACCAATGTTGTTACAGAGCTGGGCCTCGAGCTGGCTGGAACAGGGGGGCCTCGAGGTCTAGCTAGGGCAGTTGATAATGAGCATTGATGAAGAAGCAATGATATGGGGGACCTTGGGGATAGCCTTTTATGGCTAATGATGGGAAATAAGTGAAGAACAATTAATGAAGGAAATAAATAAAGAGCAATGAATTTATAGAGTAATTGTTGAGCACATTTAAGCAATAAAAGTAGAGAATGTTCTATTGTATTCAATGTTCATGTCCGTTACAAAATGACAGGGGTCCCCTTTATATGGGGGGGGGGGGGGGGCCCCAAAAANCCCAACAAAGTACATGTCTAATCATGACAAGAAAATGCTACTAGTACAACTGTGTAATGGCTCAGTACAAACTTGTACTATTCTTACAGACCCTGTTAGCTCTAACCACGTGCCCTTGGGAATTTTCCGCCTTTCCATGACGATCGTCGATTTAGTATGCTGAGATTAGTCCCCGATATGCTTTCTCGAGGCATGCACCTCGAGGTCAAACTTTATTTTCTACTTCGCCACCTCGAGGTCGGTCTTGGCATGCTCCGGAGTCCCCGATATCTACCGTATATAGATAGTCCCCGCATTTCTTAGAATGAAATGATAAGAAACGATTTGAATCCTCCGACTCTTCGATGTCCACATCATGAATTCAGTCACGTGAAGCATTGGTTGTTGTGACAGAAAGGATGTGCAAGAGTCACGCCTGCACGATTCTCTAAAGGTCATAGTATGAAAACGACGGTTGGCCGACCTTTTACCTTCTTCAATACGCCTAATTCACTCCTACAAATACCCCAATCATTCATTTCTTGAACCTTCGCTTTTCACAATATCTTCAGAGCTCTAATCAACTCTTTCGCTTGCTTCCCTCTCGTGTTCATCTTTCGATCATTTTATTCCTTCTCTTCTAAGATTTTTGCATCAAGAATGACAAAGACTTCAAAGACTGCTCCCCAGAAGGGGGACACTTCTTCACCGTCACGCTCGTCAAAGAGAAGAGCAGTAGTGCCTCCTCATATTGAGAAGTGCATCCCAGGACCTTGTGAAACGTCTTCCAATTTCAAGATCGACAAATCTTCCTCGAAACCGGGGCGATGCGAACCCATGTCCCGATATATCAGCCTAGTAACTGACAGTGAGAAAGTGAGGGCTGACTGCCATTGGGGGAGGCGGTACAAGTGGAAATCCCTTCTCGGGAGGAAGACATAAAAACACATAAAGCCGGTTACCTCAGTGTGTATACATATACTTTTACCCTAGGTCCGGTAGAACCCTCTTCGCCGTCGATAGACCCCGTAATCCTCGATTTCTACAGTAAATACCGTGTGACACTCGGCCAGATCTATCCATCATTCTGGCGCATTGTTATATGATTAGGTATTCTTTGAACATGGTCCAGGGGATTCCTTTTACCCTCGACCATCTGATTAGAATGTACATCCCCCGACTTTATCGAGGCGGCCTGATTAAGCTTTAGCGTTAGGCTTCGAAGGTCCTCTTTTCCAGCATCGATAAGGACAAGGATAGAGGATGGATGAGTCGCTTTGTGCGAGTTAGGACCTCGGAGCTGATCCCTGCTGAAAGGATGCCATTCCTCGATGAATGGAACATGAATCGTAAGTGAACATTCTAATTGAATATTTTCTCTCTCTTTTAGACCATCTTCTGTTCGAACTAACTTCCTTCAATGGAGCATCTATCGAGTGGTATCCTGGTATAGTCAAGGATTTCCTGGGCTGGGTCCGTCAGCTCGATTCGACTTGCTCATATGTTAAGCGCGTGTGGCGCGATCTGGACAAGACCCAATGGGAGGACAAAAACCACGGTGAGATTTTCCTTCTGCCACACTTGTATTCCCGGAAGAAGATATCTCTTGAATGTATTCTCACTTTTAGTGTTTATATTTTGTGCTTGTGTAGGCCCAGGAGAGGCCTTTTTGATGAGGGAACCCCCTCTCGGGGAAGAATATACCCAGAAACCCATTAGGAAAAAGAAGTGAAAGGGGAAATCACCGACTGAGTCCCCGAAGCTGAAGAAGGCTAAATTCCACAAGTCTAAGGTCCATTAAGCGGCCTTGACTCAAGAAGTGGAAAAGGGCCTTCAGACTGAGGGAGAAGAGAGTGATGACCGCCCGCTAGTGCTTAAGGGAAGAGGAAGCACGACTGCTTCGAAGCTTGCTGAGCCGACGACTGTTGAGCCGAAGGCTTCTTAACAAAAAACTATTAATGTTGCCCCACCTGGGGCTGAAGAGATCATAAAGGGTGGGTTAGACGAAGTCCTTGAGCCGGTCGACGACAAAAATATTTCCCGAGCTGAGGGGCATTCGGCAGCTGGACTCAGGGAGCCAAGTTTTGAAGCTCCCCGTAGGCAAGAGGAAAACCCGATCAATCCATCCTGGGTTGTTAAAATAGATGAATCTCCGCCGGGTCCGACATTCTCTACTGGGGAGATACGAAATGTCCGAATATGAAGACCCCTGATGCGGGGGCATCCCTCAGGGAGAAGGATGCATTCGAGGGATACTCTATTGGGGTCTAAGAAATCCCCGAACTCAATGCCTCGCTCCTTTTCGAGAAAGACGATAAGCTCTGCAAACAGGTAATCTATCGATGGCTATGCCTTGAGCTTTGACCCTAATTTTTCTGATTTCTTTCCTTTATGCTTTTAGGACACAATGCTTCATAATCAGGCCTTCGCTAAGTATCAATCCGAGTTATCCCACTATGAGGAGGAGTGTAGGAGGATCTCATCAGAGGTGGAGGAGTTCAGAGCTCTTTTTTCCAAAAAGGAGGAGGAACTACACGACCTTCGAGCACGCATGGAGACGGTATCTCGAGAATGAGACGATATCGATGAGAAGGTAATACAGTCTTCATATGTTTTTTTTGTGCTTGTTCAAAATTATAATATAATGTCTTAACTTGGTTTTTGCAGCTTAAACAGAAACATGACCTGATGGAGGAGTGGCTTAGAGTTAAGGATGCTGAGATCCTCGGGCTCGAGCGTCGCATGTGGTGGGATGGACTTCGAGAGAGATACTCTCCGAGAGAAGCTAACCTCGGCTGAGAATAAACCTCGAGATGTAAGGGCAGAGAGAAATAGGTATAAGGATCTCCATGTTGAATCGGCTGCCGCGCAGTTCGGGGCTAAGTCCGACACCGACGGAATTATATCCTCGTACCAGGAAGATGCCGTTGCTACCAACGCTCAAGCCAAGAGGATATCCGAAGAGGCTAATATCAAGCTGAATCGAGCCCTTGATCATGGTCGACTAAGATCTCGGAGGCAGACACTCGAGGAAGCACACACGGGGGGCTTCGATCTTTCTGTCGAGATCGAAAGAGTGAGGGCCCTAGAAGAGGAAGCGACAACTCTGCTTACTTCCGATGATGATTAGGCTAGTGGATCAAAGATGATGAAGATGAATTCCCCGAGGGGGATGAAGCCACTTGTGACCAGGAGGCTGAGGACCAAACTGTTGAAGTCACTATTCCTGAAGGGACTTCATCCGATCAAGTGACCCCGACGGTAGATTAGGCCTCTATTTGTTTCTCTTTTCTGTAATGGATCCAGTCGTGAGCTTTTTGTGAATATGTTTTGTGAACGTTTATTTTATATGAAAGAATCCTTGCTTTTCGTCACTGCCCATCTTTCCTCTACTTTTGTGATGCTTGTCGTTGAGGTCTTATAAGCTTTATTTTGCCTCATCGAGGTCTTACGATTAGTCCCCGAGAGAAATGACCTTGGCCTTCATATCGAGGTTATGCCCTTTTAGGGCTTATAAGTTCAATATTATAGCCTTGGCCTTGATATCGGGGCTATTCCTTTTTAAGGTTTTACAAATATGGTGATGCCTTATTGAGGTCTTACAAACTGGCCTTTTAGGCTCTTTAGATTGGGTCGATTCGATCTAGTATGGCTATAGTTTCCCTCATTTTGGCTAAAGACTTTTAAAATTTTGATTATGCCTTGGCATGTTTTGTGTTCGTTCGACTCTTCGATGGCTCGAATAAGAACCTCGATTATAAGTCGATATGCGACGATAATTGAGTACCTAGTGAGGTTTTCTCGAAAGCTGATGTTTTGAATCATTTTATTGAAGGCTAATTATTTTGAAGACTTTTTATTGAAGGTTTATCATTTTGAAGCCTTTTCATTATTTGGATCTGATGTCGTCGAAGCTCCTCTACTTATGCCGAGGGTAGTATGATTAACCGGTTCTTTTCGAAGTATTTTCAAAGTATTTGAAGGCCTTTAGTTTTATGGCGGCAGTCAGACGTCTCCGAGCCGTGTTAAATTCGGCCATAGTCTTTTAATATGACTGTAGTCTTTATATTCGGCCATAGCCTTTAGTCCCCGGGTGATATGCCTTCAGCGTCTATATCGACGGTATGCCTTTTTAGGGGTCTTACAAGTTCGAATATATAGCCTCAGACTTAATATTGGGGTATGCCTTTTTTCTAAGGTCTTATGATTTTGAGTATGCCTTGTTGAGTTCTTACACATTTGATGCCTTTTTATGGGTCTTACAAGTTCGAATATATAGCCTCAGACTTAATATTGGGGTATGCCTTTTTTCTAAGGTCTTATGATTTTGAGTATGCCTTGTTGAGGTGTTATAAATTTGATGTCACCTCATGGATGGCTTACTAGCTTGAAGTTGCCTCATCGAGGTCATGAATTCGTGTTTTTGACGGCTCGATAAGCTGACTGTCGATGACAGTCCCCGAGTGTTCGAGACTTTTTGGGCCCTGAGGCGTCTTATGTGAAAGTAGTAAACTTCTTTAAGGTACGAAGCATTTTGATGAGCAAAGAGGCTTCCTTGATTACTTGATATGTGTGTACATGTTCGGAGGCTTGATTATTCTACATGGACACGGTTCATTTAATCGTTTGGCCCATTACAACATTGATCTATCGAGGCCTTCTTTAGCATAGCTTGCTTTCTTCGAAAGAGTAACCTCCAAGGGTGATGCCCCCATTATTAGAGGTTTATTGAAAAGAAGCCTTGAATACTTGTTGAGTTTTCCTTAGGTAGCATATTGGTGTTGACTCGTTAAAAACCTTGTCGGTAAAACCCATTTGGGATAAAACCCAATCTAAGGGAAAAAGAGTGCAATGCATGCTTTAAAACCCAAGGTCTTCAAATTGATGGGTGCCTCGATTTATCAATCGAACATATGCAAAACGTCAGTTGTGGAACATACAAATGAAAAGGGAGAAGGTTATACCTTAGCAATAATAGCGTCTGAGCATTGATATTTTCCAATTGCTTGGCAGTTGCTCGCCTTCCATGGTACCAAGTTTGTAGGATCCTTTGCCTACTACTATGAGGACGCAGTACCATCCTTCCCAGCTAGGGCCTAGCTTCCCTTAGTTTGGGTCTCGAGTGTTGAGGGTGACTTTCCTTAGAACTAATTCCCCCACTCCAAAGTATCAGAGGTTTGTTCTCCTATTGTAGTATCTTTCGATCCTTTATTTTTGAGTAGCCATTCGAACTAACACGACTTCGCTCTTTTCATCTAGAAGCTCGAGGGCGGTATTCATGGCCTCGTTGTTTGAGTCCTCGGAGGCGTGTTGGAATCTGGCACTTGGTTCTCCAACCTTGACCAGTATCAATGCCTCGGACCCATATACCAAAGAAAATGGGGTCTCTCCTGTGCTTGACTTTGAAGTTATTCGATATGCCTATAGTACTTCGGGCAACACTTCTCTCCATTTTCCTTTTGAATTCTCTAACCTCTTCTTTAGGTTTTGAATGATCGTTTTGTTTGTGGACTCGGCTTAATCGTTCGCACTTGGGTGGTTGGGTGTTGATAGGATCCTTTTGATTTTATGATCCTCGAGGAACTCCGTCACTTTGCTGCCGATGAATTGCTTCCCATTGTAACATGTAACCTCGGAGGGGATTCTGAATCGGCATATGATGTGGTCTCATATGAATTCGATGACTTCCTTTTCTCTTATCTTCTCGAAGTATTGAGCTTTTATCCATTTTGAGAAGTAGTTAGTTATAAGTAAGATAAACCTAGCTTTACCTGGTGTTGTTTGTAGGAGACCGACGATGTCCATTTCCCATTTCATGAATGGCCATGGGAAAAGAACCGAGTGTAGTTGTTCACCGGGTTGATGAATCATCGGTGAAAATCTTTGGCACTTGTCACATCTTCGAACAAATTCCTTGGTGTATATATTTTTCCTTGTTCTGTATATATTCTCTCTTTTCTTCTGTCATTATGTATATTCGTTATGCTTTCGATAATTTTTTTCTTTGTAGCTCTTTACATGTGTTTTCTTATTAGTTATTGTTTAATTAAGTAGCTTCTTTTTGAATTAGTAGCTTCACTTTGATTTAATAAGTTCATTTTATGTTTGAGTAGATAATAAGCGTTTGGTTTTCTTAATGCCACAGTTCTTTCCAAAGGTAGTTTTTGTGTGAATTAGGTGACTCTGCCCAACGATGGATGGCGTGACAACCTTTTTAAGGGATTGAGTCCGTTTTTGGTATTTAGGTAATAATAGTATAGAAATGAATAAAAATACCTAATTAAGTCATTCTCGAAGAGTCAAACATGCTTGACTTGGTACCAACACTCTTAACTATGTTCTTATGGTTAAAAACAAGCTTTTTTTTTGGAAAGAAATAGCTCTAGTTAGTGACTTTGTGACTCTTATGTTGACTTAGGAAATCATCGAGTTGTTTAATCCAACCATAGTGATTTTCAATCTTGAATGTGTTCGTTGTGGGCCCTTTACTCTATCCTCTTTAATGATCCAGTTGTGTGAGGGGTGAGATGTTTTTGTTGCAGGTCCAAGTACCCGTGCAAATGGTCAAGAACTTGCCCCGAATGTGTTTCAAGGCGAAATCATAAGTTTTGCTTTGCTTGAGAAGTGATTGTAGGCTTTCTTTGACTAGCTTGAATTTTCCATTGACTACCAATGTTGTTATCCCTAGTCAACCCATTTGAGCCTCGGGCCTTTCTCATCTGATAACCATGTTACAAGCTTGTACCCGTTTTGTCGTGACCCTCTCTTAGCACCCTAGTTTTCCTTAACACTTGTGAATAATTGGCCAAAACATAAGTTTGGGGGATAGATGAGGAGATTGCAAGAAGTGTCAAGGCAAAAAAATAGAAAAGAAATGATGAAAAGGAAAGGAAAAAAAGGAAGGAACAAAAAGAAAAATGCAGAAGAAAGTGAATAAGTGAAGGAGTTGAAGGGATTCAATGAAAAGTAATGATACAAAGCATGGAGAAATCAAAGAGGGAGAAAATGAATGTCATAATCTAGAAAGAGTGATGTTTAGTCTCTCTAGTTCCCTATGGGAAAGAAAGTGCCTCAAAGAACTTGCAAAGCATGAGCCAAGAAAAAGAAAAATGGAGTGCTTAAGGAAAGGTGAACCCACTCAATCATAGTGTATCCAACCTTAGTCCAAAAACCTTCATTACATTCCAAAAAAGCCCTACGTGATTTCAAGCCGAGTGAGCTTACATTAGTGGAGATTTACATGAGAGGAAAGCCTATGGTTCTTAAAGTCATACCTACGACGTTCTCTTTAGAGAGATGTGTGAACCTTTTGTAGATCTTTGGATTGGGTGCTTAAATTCTTAAGTGAGATAGGAAAACAGAGAGTAGAGGAGTTTGGGATCCACAATGGCCTGCATGATAGAGCAAGCTTCCTTCATGAATAAAGTCAACTCTTGATGCTCAACTGTCACATTAGAACTATAGTTGCATAAAAGTAAACTTGTTGCCTTGTTGATAACACATAAGTAGTGTGGGTAATTGTTGGTCCCAATTGATGTATGAATGATCACCTTTGATTAGATGGAATGGCCCTTAACTTGTGTAGGTGGGAACTATTTTATTTGCTTGAGGACAAGCAAAAACTTATGTTTGGGGGAGTTAATAAGTGGGAATTTTTGACTACTTATTAGCGCCTTTTTAGATTTTGTTTAATCTAAAAGTGTTTAATTGTGTACCCTAAACTGATGAAATGTTCAAAAATTGCAGGAATGTTTGAAGTCGGACTCCCGAGATGAAATTCGACTCAAAAAGGAGTAAACAAAACACAAGGAAACAAAAGGCACAAAAACTTGCAAAGTGCAGACTGCAAAACTCCATCTGCGGCCACAAACAACGAAGAATAACCTAGCAGGCTTCCTAGCAAAATGCGGTCCGCAAAGGAATTCTGCGGTCACAATTGAAGAATTGGAAATCGACTTTAGAGATTTTCCAAAGTCCAAGTCCCTCAAGATTGCGGAGCACACAAGAATTGTGCGGCCGGAGAAAGAAAGATACAGATTGCAGAAAAA
Source organism: Nicotiana paniculata (assembly GCA_005239505.1). NCBI lineage: Eukaryota > Viridiplantae > Streptophyta > Magnoliopsida > Solanales > Solanaceae > Nicotiana > Nicotiana paniculata. Next base: position 60,456 of record ML365699.1, read on the forward strand.
TAGATTGTGTCCGTAGTGATAAATTTGCGACTGCAGACACATTGCCTCGCGACCACAGTGGAGAATTGTGTGGCAGCAGAATCCTTGAACTGCCAGATGAACACTTTTGCGGACGGCACATGGAATTGTGTGGCCGCAGAACCTCCAAAATGGCATTTTTGTCCGAAATTTCCAGCCCTGTAAATAGATGAGTTTCACAAAATTAGGTCAATTTTTGACATCAACAACTACAACAACCATTTCTCTTTGCTTATTTTAGTATTTTTTCATATTTTGGGATATTTTAACATAGATTATATCATATGATTTTACAATATGTGTTTAATTAGCATTTCTTCTTCTATTTCTTCAATTTCACGCATGAGTAGCTAGATTTTTACTAGGGTTATGACCCAACCCTAGTGTATAAACCTTATGGGTGTTTAATTTAATGCTTGTTTATGGTTGGGTGTTTATTATCTAGCCTTGTTCATGATTTAATTTGTGTAATTAATGGTTGCAAAAGTTAGTTCATGCCTATTTGACTTAGTCCCTACTTGAGAAAGAGAGACTTAGTCTAGGAAAACTTGGCTAACAAGAAATTGGGTCAATAGGGATTGATAATCTCAATTAAAGGGTTCAACCTAGAGATAGTAATAACCCGACTTGAGCTTTTATCAACCGTTTTGTGCAACACACATTTAGAATTGAGAAGGCCAAATTGGGCAAAATCACTCTCTGACCGAGGGGTATTGAGTGGGTAATTGAGGGTTGATAAGTATAATATACCCCGATCTACAAAACAAGAATTAAATTTTATATCCCGTTAGGCTAACACCTAGATAATGGTCATAGCCCTAAGCTTTTAAAAAAGTTTAAAAATAACAGAAACAATTTCTTAGTTTCATTTCTTAACTTTGCAATCTTATTTTAAAATAGACATAGAAACAACCCTGATTTGTGGAAGTGCAAATTGAGGTAGTTCAAACTCACGTACTACAATATATACTCCTAACTCCCATATATAGCTCCCTATGAAAATCGATCTCGACTCTTGTTGGGTACTATTATTGCAATCTACTATTTCATATCCTTGATTTGAGGTGTGAATTGGACAAGATCACACATTCATGCAGAAGTGCGACCACACTTGGAATTGTGCGGTCCGCACTTCCACTCTTCGAGCTGCACTCCAAATTGTGCGTGCCGCACGTCTCCCATTACTTATGCAAGTTTATCCAAACGATTCCTCACTACTTCTATGTTGTTCTTACTCACTTAAAAGAGTCATAACTATGCCAAAAAATTAATTTCAACTGTCATTTCTCTTTGTGCTTATACAGACAATGGTATGATCACGAGGTCGAGATGACCAAAGGGAGAGGAGAATTTTCAAGGGGTCGAGGCAGAGGTACCTTTCCCCCAAGTGTGCAGAAACCTATATCAAAGAAGGATACATCAAGATGAGGGAGAGTAGAGACCTCTCCAAGTCTAGCTCATATGCCCCATCTAGGGAAACCTCCGAGGGAAATTCTGTGTCAATTTCGGAGGAGCACTGTGAGGCGCAATCCAGTCCACAGAGGCAGTCTGAGCCTCTGGATGTGCCTTCTACATCCCCAACACTTCCCAGGCTTTGGATAGTGCCAATCAGGAGTCCAATGGTGCTACGCGCTCAGATTCTGATGATGTCCCGGATGATGAGAGAGGAGGGGGGGGGGGGGGGGAGAAATTGTACAGGCAGGGTTGGAATGATCAAAGAAGAAAGAGATCTGGGGAGATAGATTTTTTTAGCCACCTTGCCTTTTCTGATTTTTGATTGTGGTGGATTGTGAGGTCCTTTTCTCATGAGCAACAGTTCTTACTAAAAGATCTAGACAAGTACAATCACGCTATCTTGGAGAAGTTTATAAAAAGGAAAGGGTAGATGTTATTTACTGAAAAAGTTAGCTGATGTAAATGAGCACTTTATACGAGAGTTCTATGCCACCCAACACATATTGTCAAAGGGACAAAGGTCACCAATGTGCATAACTTGAAGGTGAAATTCGATCAGCAAACTCAGAATGCGTACTTGGGGTTTGGTGATGTGGAGCCGAAAGAGTACTACTCAAAGAAGTTGGCCCCAAAAGAAGAGGCTAGGCCGTGGCTTGCAGAGATTCTAGAACCGGGACCCACTCCTCTTTAGATTGCTGCTGGGGTGCCTATTCTTTGGATCACTTTGAGTTTCGAGGACAAAGGGTGGAAAACCTTTGTATGCAGTATGCTTGACCCGTGCATGACTGAGAATAACCTGCCTATTCCTCGAGCTATTTTAGTGGTGTCTATTATAGCCGGGTACCTAGTTAATATGGGTGCCCTGATGTCCGCCAACATCTCCCTTGTGGCACATTAAGGTAACACTTATTACCTCTATACCAACACTATTACTAAGTATTTGACAGATGCCAAGGTGGAGTCATGGCCGTTTGACACCAAGGTCAAGCCGGCATGGCTATTTGAGTAGTACAAGCCGCAGGATCCGAGGAACCCGAAGAATAGTGCTCATCCTTCTACTACCTCTGGCCATTTTGATGAATCGATAATGGTAGTTTCTATTCCATTTGATATTCCATTCATATCAGCCGAGGCTTCTACCAGTGCAGCAGCTACTATGCCCGAGCTACCATCTTCAGCTCCTCCTAGAGCTCTTTCTATAGCTCCTATTGCAGTTCCTACTCTAGCTCCAAGGTTGGTGTCCATGCCCACATGCCCATTATATGCTTTACGTGTCTCCCAGACATTGGCGAGTCTCAACAACTGGATACAGACAGCTACTTCAAAGCTGTTTGAGATCTCCAATGTTGTTGTAGGGAATACATCAACACAGGCACACCGAGACTCTTCTAACATTGATGAGAATCTTAGAAAAGTCTTGGACACCCATAAGGTGATTATGGATACAGTGGTACAACATGGTGCTGTGATTGAGAGGTTGACCAAGAAGGTGAAGAAGATGAGGAAGTCTTAGGTCAACAAGAAGTAAGTTGATGAGCTTCGAGCTGAGGTGACCCAACTAGCTACAGTTTGAGATTTAACATTTGACATGTTACTTTACCCCTCCTAGCCCTACCCAACTTCACCTACACAGGATGCTCCCGCTGCTCCGACTGTGGATCCGTGCTTTGCCGCCAACACTGCTGCTGCAGTGTATGCAATTTTCACTCGCCACTCCACGACTAGATGATGATATTCAGTTGGCTAAGCCAATTGGGACTGATACTGTTGGGGATACGCTGATGAATGAGTAATCTTAGGGAGTTTCTTCGCCCTCTCTACTTTTTGCTCTGATTTTGTTAAACATTGAGGACAATGCTTATTTTTATTCGGGGGAAGGGGGGGGGGGAGGCTGTGGAGCATATTTTATTTGGATACTTTGAAATGTAATACTTGGATGATTCTTCTTTATTTTTATCTATTTTTACTTTTATTAGGTTCTTTATTTGTTTACCTTTGATTTTGTTTATTTTAGCAGATTTAATGTTTTTCTTAGTAGTGTGGATAATAAGTCTTTGGTTTTCTTAATGCCATTGTTCTTTCCAAATGTGGTATTTTACGTGAACCGGTTGACTCTTCCCTAGAATGGATGGTGTGACAAATTTCTGAAGGAAATGAGTTTTTTATGTGTTTAGATAATAATAATAGTAAGTAGTATTGAATAAAAGCCTAATTATGTCATTCTCTAAAAAAATTTATTCATGCTTCATTTGGAACCAACACACTTAACTACTTGCTTATGGTTTGAAACAAGGTTTTGGAAGAAAATAGCTCTAGTTAGTCACCTTGAGGTTCTTGAGTTGACTTTGATAATCATTGAGAGGTTTATGAGACCATAGTGATATTTAACTTGACTATGGTCATTGTAGGCTTAAGACTCTATCCTATTTTACGGTCTAGTTGCACGAGAGGTGAGGTGATTTTGCTTTCTAGTCCAAGTACTTGAGTAGATATTCTTGAACTTGCCCCGAATGTGTTTTAAGGCGAAATTCTAGGTTTGCTTTGTTTGGAAGATGATTGTAGGTTTTCCTTGATCTGTTTGAGCTTTCAATTGCCACCCTATGTTTGTTATCCCTAGTCAACCCTTTTGAGCCTTTATCCTTTCTCTGTTGTTAACCATGCTACAAGCCTTTACCCGTTTTGTTTATAATCCTCTCTTCACAACCAGACCCTCCTTAACACTTTTATGTAATAAGTGGATTAAGGAATATGTTTGAGGGAAAAGTTTATGAATATAATAGAGGTATAAAGGCACCAAAAAGAGAGAAAAGAAATGATTTTCATGAAAAGAGAACGCAAGACAAGAAAAAAAGACGAGAAAATGCCAAAAAGAAAATAAAAAGGGAAATTGATGAAAGCAAAAATAGGCAACTATGTAGAAATATTTCTCGTACTCTCTCATAGATGGTGGGAATGCATGCGATGGGATCACCCTGTGGCATAAGGGCTGTTCCCCCGGTCGTTAGAGGTAGAGGCATAAGCCGAGGGAGGGCCAGAGCTCCTGTTGAAGGATGAGGGTATCCTAGAGTTGCCCTAGTGGTACCTATAGTGCATCATGTAGAGGACCATATTATTGAGGAGCAAGATGGGATACCTGCTGCCGAGCAGGCCCTGAGAGAGTTAATGACCATGCCAGGCTCTCAGTAGCTCATGGGTCGTATGCTACAATTTATGGACTCTATGACTTAGGCTGGATTATTTACAGTGGATCCAACCATATTTCAGGAGAGAGGGGGAGTACAAACCCTTACCGCTCATGCATCAAGTCACACTCCTGCTATTTATCTGACCCAGGTTTACTACCTACCAGCGTAGTTCAGTTGGTTGTAGAGGCTAGGCCAGAGACCAGACCAGCCGCAACCATTGAGGAGTAGAAGAGACTAGACAAGTTTAGTAGGCCTCATCCTCTCCACTTTGGCAGTGATCCGTTAGAGGACCCATAAAATTTCATTGATTGTAGCAGGGAGAGGTTCTATAATTTTGGACTATCGAAGTCCAACAAGGTAGACTTCACCATATTTTAGCTAGTGGGGATGGTCTGTAGATGGTTGCAGTTATCTTACGAGTAGGCCAGCAGGTAAACCTCCCTTGACTTAGGATCTGTTAATGCACATCTTCTTGGAGAAGTATCTTCCAGCTTCACAAAGGGAGGAGTTACGGGGTAAATTTGAGCGGCTCCAGTAGGGTTAGATTTTTATGACCAGGCAAGATTCACTGAATTGTCTCGCCATGCAGCTAAATTACTTCCCACAGAAACTCGAGCGCATCCGCATTCAGGGCAATGAGTTCACATCGAGGGACAAATGACCTTGGTATTCTAGAGGGTTCAGTGGCTCCCCATTTAAGGACAAAGGTCAGTTTGAGATGGTCTATCCTAGCAGGCCCATGTATTCAACACCAAAACCTATTCGAGGTGATCCAGTACGGCCTTACTTAAACGCCATTCCAAAGAAAACCTACCATCTACCATCTATTTAGGGTTCCTCCAGTGGGTACTTAGGCTACCAAAGCCATATCCAGAGTCAATAGTTCCCCGCACCGAGAGGTTGTTTCAAGTGCAGGGAGCTTGATCATGTGAGAAGGTTTAGCCCGAGACTTCGGGGAAAGGCAGTACATCAAAGCCATCAACCAATGATTACTGCACTAGCTGTCGCACTACCTGTCTGGAAGACTAGAGACTGAGGGAATGTAGGTACGGGTCACCATAGAGGTGGAGTATAGTCAGGTGGTGCTCCGACTAGATTCTATGGCTTTCTAGCTAGACTAGAGGTGGTAGCCTCCGATGCCGTGATCACATATATTATTCTTGTCTACCATAGAGATTCTTACATACTATTTGATTTAGGGTCTACCTATTCCTTTTCCTCTTCTCTTTTTTCTCCTTATCTGGATGTATCTCGTGAGTCCTTTGACGTTCCTGTATACGTGTCCATGTTAGTGGGTGATTTTTTATTGTGGATCAGGTTAACCAGTCTTGTGTGGTAACTTGTTATTGGTATGAGATCAGAGCAGATCTTCTATTACTCGATATTGATTGATATTGAGGTTATCCTGTCATAGATTGGTTGTTTGCGTATCATGCCATTCTTAATTGCCATGCAAAGACTGTTACATTGGAGATTCTAGAGTTTCATAGGCTAAAGTGGAGAGGTTCATTTAGCAGTGCATCCAATCGAGTTATTTCTTTTTTGAAGGCTCGACATATGGCCGAGAAGGGTTGTTTAGATTATTTGGCCTTTGAACAAGATATTGTTTTGGAGAGTCCCATGTTAGACTCAACACGTATGATGCATAAGTTTTTCGTTGTATTTTTTGCTGTCTGACTAGGCATGCCACTGGATCGTGATATCGATTTTAGCATTGATATGGCACCAGGAACCCAATCTATCTCTATTCCACCTTATCTTTGGCTCCCAAGGAGTTGAGAGAGCTGAAGGACCAGCTTCAGGAATTGCTCGAGAAGGGATTTATCAGGTTGAGTATGTTGCCTTGGGGCGCACCCGTGTTATTTCTGAAGACGAAGGATGGGAGTATGCTGATGTGAATTGATTATCTCTAGATGAATATGGTCACTATCAAGAACAATTATCTGTTGTTGTGCATTGATGATTTATTTGATCAGTTCAAGAGTGATAGAGTGTTCTTTAAGATCGACTTGAGATCTGGGTATCATCAGCTGAGGATTCGTGCTTTAGATGTTTCGAAGATGGCCTTACAGACTAGATATGGTCATTATGAGTTTAGATTTGATAAATCCAGTGTTCAAGACATATCTGGACTCAGTTGTCATCGTCTTTATTGATGACATATTAATCTACTCGCATAGCATGAAGGAGCACGAGCAAAATTTGAAATAGTGTTTCAAACATTTAGGGAACAAAATCTATATGTTAAGTTCTCTAAGTGCGAGTTCTGGTTAGATTCTGGGGCTTTGTTGGGTATGTTGTATCTGGAGAGGGTATTAAGGTGGATCCTAGGAAGATCGAGGCACTTCAGAGTTGGCCTCGTCCTACCAATGACTGGTATCAGGTGTTTCTTTGGCTAGCAGGTTATTATTGTCGGTTTGTTGAGGGATTATTGTCTATTGAGGCTCTTTTGGCTAGATTGACTGAAAAGAGCGTTCAGTTTAGGTGGTTCGATGATTGTGAGGCGAGATTCCAGAAGCTCAAGACGCATTGACCATAACACTGATGTCGGCATTGCCTTCTATTTTAGGGATGTACATTGCGAATTATGACACTTCATTCGTTGGATCGATTTGTGTATTGATGTAGGAGGGGCGAGTAATTGCGTATGATTCTACTCAGTTGATGCTCCACAAGAAGAATTATGTTGTGAATGATTTAAAGTTGGTTATGATAGTTCATGCTCTCAATATCTTGAGACATTATCTTTATGGAGTATCGTGTGAGGTTTACACCGATCACCACGACTTGAAACATCTATTAAAGCAGAAGGATCTTAATCTAAGGCAATGTAGGTGGCTTGAGTTACTGAAGGGCTATGATATCACCATTCTTTATCATCTACACAAGGCAAATATGGTCGCAGATGCTTTGAGCAGAAAGGCCAAGAGTATGGGTAGTTTGGCGTTCATTCCAACAGAGGAGATGCCACTGGCTTCGGACATTTAGTCCTCAATTAACCGACTTGTGAGATTGGATATGTTTAAGTCCTATTGATTTTTTGTATGTGTTTTGGCTTGGTCTTCTTCATTCGTGCAGAATAAGTCTCATCTGTATGATGATACACACTTGTAGGTTCGTAGAGAGACGATACTATGAGGTGATACCAAGGAGGTGACTATCAGAGATGATGGTGTTCTGGGACTCTAGAGGAGGCACACAATTCACATTATTCCATTCATCCAGGTTCCACGAAGATGTATCATGACCAAAGGCAACATTACTGGTGGCAGCAAATGACAAGGGAAAAAGTTGAGTATGTATCGAGATGTATAAATTGCCATCAATTTAAGTAAGAGAACTGAAGGCCTGGTGGTTTACTTCAACATATGGTTATATGGGTGTGTAAATGGGAGTGAATCACTATGTATTTCATGGTTTGATTGCCGCGACATTGAGGAAATTTTATGTTGTTTGGGTCATTATCAATAGACTAACCAAGTATGCACACTTTATTTTAGTGATGACAACATATACTTCGGAGAGTTTTGCCTAGATTTATATCAAGGAGATCGTTCGGTTGCATTGTCTTCCTATTTCCATAATTCCAAATCAAGAAACTCAGTTCACTTTGAATTATTTTAGAGCAGTATAGAGTGAGTTGAGTACCCGGCTAGAGCTCAACACTGCCTTCCTCCTCAGATCGACGTGCAATCTGAGCATACAATTTAGATTCTAGAGGATATGCTAAGAGAATGTGTTATTGACTTCGAAGGTAAGTGGGTCCGATTCTTACGGTGACTGAGTTTTCTAATAACAACACCTATTACTCCAACATTGAGATGTCTTTATTTGAGTCGATGTACGGCTGATGATATCGTTCTCCCATCAGTTGTCTTGAGCCTAACAAGGCTAGGTTATATGGTACTAATTTGGTAAAAGATGCCTTGGATATGGTAAATTTGATTTAGGAGCGACTTTGTATGGAACAGTCCAGGCAGAGGATATATGCGGATCAGAAGCGCGTAGTTATCATTTATGGTGGGTGAGAAATTTCTTTTGAAAGTCTCGTTGATGAAAGGTATCATGACATTTAGGAGGGGAGGCAAGTTGAGTCTGAGGTTCATCAGTTTGTTTGATGTTTTGGAGCGAGTTGGTAAGGTTGGATACAAGCTTGCTTTGCCTCCTAGCTTATCGAGAGTTCATCCAGCATTTCACGTGTCTTATGCTCTGGAGCTACCATGCCGATAGGTCCCATGTGTTGATTATAGCACAGTTCAAATATGAGAGCTTGAGTTACAAAGAAGAGTCAGTTGGCATTGTTGATAGGAAGGTTTATAGATTGGGGTTTTTGGAGATTTTAGCTGTGAAGGTTCAATGGAGGGGTAAGTGATGTTCCGTAGAATTTCGGCACTTTTGATACCGATGACATAGACTTTAGCTCGTCTTTTAATACATTTTTAGTTAATTCTTATGAATTCTTGGTGTTTTCCAGTGCATGAGACTTAAGGATCCAAAAACATGGAAAACAAGTCAAAAAGCCTTAAAAGGGCAGGAATGCTGCAAGTATGTGACCGCAGAAGTTATATGCGGACCTGTAACGATCCAGCCGGTCGTTCTGAGAGTTTAGCCCATCTCCCCCATTTCTGTTTCATTCTTGTTTAGTTCAGCTCTTTTGTGTTGCGTTGGATTGATTTGTCCGGGTTCGGAGTGGTTGTGGAGAGAGATGAGACAATTAGTCTCTTAAATTGGTGATTTAGTTGGAAAAGTCAACCGGAAGTTGACTTATAGGTAAATTCTCTCGGAGTGTGGTTTTTGTGGATCAGATAGCTTCATTAGGTGATTTGGGACTTAGAAGTGTGATCGGAATGTCATTCACAGGTCCGGAGTAGAATTAGGCTTGAATGCGAAATTGGATTTTCGGCAATTTCCGGTCGATAGTGGAAATATTAGCTATCGAGGTCGGAATGGAATTACGAAAGTTGGATCAGGTTCGTAGCTTCATTTGGGATGTGTGTGTAAATATTTAGGTCATTCAGACGTGGTTTGCGTGGTTTCGACATCGTCGGCGGATTTCGGAAGTTTAGAAATCCTTAGGCTTAAATTTTGGATTTGATTTGGTGTTTTGATGTTATTTTGAGTGTTTCGAGGGTTCGAATAAGTTGGAATATTGATTCATTCTTGTTGGTACTTTTGGTTGAGGCCCCGAGGGGCTCGGGATTGATTTCAGATGATTTTCGGAAGGTTGGAAGTTGGAAAAATGCGGAATTAAGGAGCCTGGCCTGGGAGCGCAGGTGAGGAGGTTGGCTCGCACCTGCTAGCCCGTAGGTGCGTTTAAAAGGGCGCAGATGCAGAATCGGGTTTTAAGTGAAAATCCGCACGTGCGAGGAATTTTTCGCAGGTGCGGCGCCCGCAAGTGCGTATCATGGAGTCGCAAGTGCGAGAGTGCAGGGCAGATCCTATATAAGGTTTCCTTCGCGAATTTTCACTCATTTTGTCACCATTTTTGAAGGATTTGGGAGCTTAGAGCTGGGATTTCAAGGGGGAATTAAGTTTATTCAGTGAGGTAAGCTACTTGGACCTTGTATCTCGTGTTTATGTCCATCATTCCATTTTTTAATAATGTTTTAGTGGGGAAATTTGGGAGATTAGGGCTTGAAATTGGAGAGTATAAATTGGGGATTTGAGGGGCCATACGGGGTCCGATTGTGATGTATTTGTATGCATGAACTCGTGAGAGCGTAAGGATTCTAGTTTTGTGATTTCTATCGGAATCCGAAATGCGGGCCTGGGGTCGAGTTTGGCCAATTTCGGGATTTTTGATGTAAATTGGTTATTTTCGAGTGGGCTTTGTTCCTTTAGCATACTTTGATGATATGAATCTGTTTTGAATAGATTCGGGGCGCATTGAGTCCGATTCGAAGGGAAAAGGCATCGCAATGTAGTTTTTCATCCGGTTTGAGGTAAGTAACGATTGTAAATCTAGACCTGAGGGTATGAAACCCCGGTATTTCATATTGTTTTGACAAATTAGGTGACACACATGCTAGGTGACAGGCGTGTGGGCATGCACCAGTAGGGATTGTGACTTGGTCCGTCCCATAGCGACTATTAAGCCGCATATTTTATTTGAAATCATATTGTTTTGTACGCAATGATTGGGACCTTGTGCCGATCTGTTTGGATATTCAGGGGTGTTTTACTACTTTCTCACACTGTTGTGATAGAAAAATATAATCTCAGTCATGATTTATACTTGTTCACTGTTCAATCGTGTTTATCACTTTGTTTTCAAACAAATGAAAGAAATTTTTGGGCTGAGTCCCCGTGATTTGTGATGACTTTCCCGAGTGGCTTGTGCGGGTGATGATTAAGTGAGGCCGAGGGTTGGATTGTGAGGATAATGATGGATTGGGCTGCACGCCGCAACGTTATATATATGGATCGGGCTGCGCGCCGCAATGAGATATATATATATATATATATATATATATATATATATATATATATATATATATATATATATATATATATATATATATATGGATCGGGCAGCACGCCGCAGCGAGAGATATATATGGATCGGGCTGCACGCTGCAGCGAGATATATTGGATCGGGCTGCATGCTGTAACGAAATAGTGCTTGGGCTGTAGGAGCCCCTCCGGAGTCTGTAAAGTCCCCAGTAACCGCAGTCGACTATTTATGGATCGGGTTGCATGCTGCGTCGGTTATTATATGGTACCTATTGAGCGTGAGTGCTGAGTATGAGTGTTGATTCACGAGAATTGAGTCACGAGTGAATGAGAGGCTTGCCCGAGAGGCTTTATTTGTAAGTGATATTGTGCCCGAGGGGCTTATTTGTTATGAAACTACTGTTTTAACTCCTCTTTACATTTTTGCCTCTAAATGATAAATGTTGAACCAATGTTTTATATGAGATTTGAAAAGGGAAAACAAGAGTTTTTATAAAACTTTCGGAACATAGATTCCTGACTTGATTTATTGATTTCCACGGTTATTCTTTATCTGAATTTACATGATTTTAAAAGCTCGTCACTACACTCAAGTCTTTATTTATATTTGTTACTTACTGAGTTGGCGTACTCACGTTACTCCCTGCACCTTGTGTGCAGATTCAGGTGCCCGAGTCGAGTGAGATTCGATTCATTCTCAGTGGAGCGTTTATCGGAGACTATGAGGTAGCTGCATGGCGTTCACATCCCACCCTTCTCCTTATTATTTTGTCGTTATTTAGATTTCCTAGACTTGTTGTATCAAGAAAATTGTGTCAGATTCAGTGTTCCATTAGTTGCTCATGACTGTTGACTCCGGGTTTTGGGATATTGTTTAAATTTTTTTCCTTGATTATCCGTATTTGTGAAATATTAAAAGTGGAAGTTTTATGATAAATCGCGTTATTGAATTAAATGAAAAGTTCCGTATATTATGCACAATAAATTGGCTAGCCTAGTACTATGATAGTCGCCATCACAACAAGTTTAGAGTTGGGGTCGTGACCAGTTAGTATTAGAACCTAGGTTACATAGGATTCACCGGTCATGAGAAGGTTAAGTAGAGTCTTGTGGATCGGTATAGAGACGTCTGTACTTATCTTCGAGAGGCTGCAGAACCTTTAGGAAAAATCTCCCATTTCTTGAATTCCTGTCGTGCGAATCTATCGATTCTGGCAACTCAACTTCTATTGTTTCATTCTCTCACTGATGTGAGGACACGCGCTACCGGACATGGCGATCAGCCACTAGTGGGACACATGGGGGGTCGAGGCCGCGATCGAGGTCGTGGTAGGGGTTAAGATGTAGCCCGTGCAGCTACCGGGGTGGCGCCTATAGATCCTCCTATTGTTCCAGATCAGGTCCCAGCCACAGATGTTCCAGTGGGACCAGCTCAGGCACCAGATGTGCCTATTGTTATTCCGGGTCTTCAGGAGACCTTGGCCTAGATTCTGACCGCATGCACCAGTCTTGCTCAGGCGGTCGTTATTTCTACTTCAGCCGCTACTTCTCAGGCCGGGGGAGGCACTCAGACTCTAGTTTCCTGTACACCTGAGCCAGGTTATTCAGGGGATTCAGACCCCGAAGGCAGTTCCAGCTCAGCCGGTTCCACCAGCACAGGATTTTATGGTTCCAGCTATGGCTGACGATGAGCAGCGCAGGTTGGGGAGATTTGGGAGACTTTGGCCTCCAACTTTCAGTGGTGCTGAGGGCGAGGATGCCCCGGTCTTCTTAGAAAAGTGTCAGAGGATGCTTAATACATCAGAGATATTGGAGACCAGTGGGGTCGTGTTTACTACCTTCTAGTTCTCAGGAGCTGCATTTATCTGGTGGGAGGCTTATGAGAGGTGTAGGCCCGTTGGTGCAGCGCCCCTTACTTGACATCAATTCTCCACTCTCTTCTTAGAGAAGTATGTTCTGCAGTCTCGTAGAGAGGAGTTGCATAGGCAGTTTGAGCAGCTGCGATAAGGTGATATGATGGTGCCGTAGTACGAGATGAGGTTTTCTGAGCTTGCTTGTCATGCTATTTGGTTGGTCCCTACAGAGAGAGATAGGATAAGGAGATTCGTGGATGGCCTCACATATCAGCTTCATATTCTTATGACCAGAGAGAGGGTATCGAGTGCTACTTTTGAGCAGGTTGTTGATATTACCCGAGAGATTGAGTCGGTTCGTCGCTAGGAGCGAGATGAGAGGGAGGCCAAGAGGCCTCGAGGATCTGGTAGTTCTGGCGGTGTTCCTTCGGGGTGACAGTTCCAGCACAGCAGGGGCCATCCATTCAAACAGGCTCAGTCGGGTCGCTCAAGTCATCGTGGTGGACCCGCTAGTCGTGGTCCTCATAGTTCTCATCACGGGCACCCATCATTCAGTTCTCTTCCATCCCTGAGTGCATCTCGAGAAACATCAGTTCATGACTCATCTATGCCTGATTCTTTCAGAGCCCGTCTCCAGCACAGGGGAGTTGTTACGAGTGTGGAGAGTTGGGGCATATGTGGAGGCAGTGTCCTTGTTTTCTTGGGGGTGCATATTAACAGAGATGTCAGCCCTCCACTTCAGCTCCATTTACTTCACCACCCGCCAAGACAACGAGGGGTAGGGGTCAGGCAGCTAGAGGCCGCCCTAAAGGGGGAGGTTCATCCAGTGGAGGTCAAGTCCATTTTTATGCACTTCCAGCCAAAGCAGATACTATGATTACAGGTATTGCTTCAGTTTGTCACCGAGATGATTCAGTCTTATTTGATCATGGTTCCACGTATTCCTATGTTTCATCATAATTTTCCCACTTTCTGGATATGCCGCGCGAGTCCTTAGTCACATATGTTCATGTGTCGACTCCTGTGGGCGATACTATTGTTGTGGAACGAGTGTATCGGTCATATGTGATATCTATTGGGGTTCTAGAGACCCGAGTGGATCTGCTATTGCTTAGCATGGTTGACTTTGATGTGATATTTGGCATGGATTGGCTATCTCCGTGTCATGATGTTCTAGATTTCCACGCTAAGACCGTGACCTTAGCGATGCCGGGATGTCCGAGAGTCGAGTGGAGAGGTTCTATTGAGTATATGCGTAGTAGGGTGATTTCATACCTGAAGGCTGAGCGTATGGTAGAGAAAGGATGTCTGTCTTATTTGGCTTTTGTGAGGGATGTCAGTGCTGAGACTCCCACCATCGATTCTGTTCCTGTAGTCGGTGATTATCCGTACGTGTTTCCTGCAGATCTGCCGGGCATGCCGCCCGACAGGGATATTGGTTATTGGAATTGAGCTGGTGCCGGAAAATCAGCCTATTTCTATTACACCATATCATATGGCATCGGCGGAGTTGAAAAAATTGAAAGAGCAGCTTCAGGAACTCCTAGAAAAGGGGTTCATGCGGCCTAGTGTGTCACCTTGGGGTACACTGGTGTTGTTTGTGAAGAAGAAGGATGGTTCCATGAGAAACAGACAGCTGAACAAGGTTACATTCAATAATAAGTATCCTTTTCCTCGTATTGATGATTTGTTTGGCTAGCTTCATGGAGCTATGGTGTTTTCTAAGATTGGCTTGAGATCCGGGTACCATCAGCTGAAGATTCGGGATTCAGATGTTTCCAAGACTGTTTTCAGGACCTGTAATGGCCACTAAGAGTTTTTGGTGATGTCTTTTGGGCTGACCAATGCCCCAGCAACGTTCATGCATCTGATGAACAATGTATTTTAGCCATATTTGGATTCCTTTGTTATTGTGTTCATTGATGAGATCCTGGTGTATTCTCGTAGCCAAGAGGAGCATGCTCAACATTTGACGGTTGTATTGCAGAGATTGAAGGAGAAGCTTTATGCAAAGTTCTCCAAGTGTGAGTTTTGGCTTGGCTCAATTGCTTTCTTGGGACACATTGTGTCCAGCGAGGGTATTCAGGTTGATCTGAAGAAGATAGAGGCGGTGCAGAGTTGGCCGAGACCGTCCTCAGCTACAGAGATTAGGAGCTTCCTTGGTTTGGCGGGATATTACTGTCTCTTTGTGGAGGGGTTTTCTTCTATTGCTTCACCCTTTACCAAATTGACTCGGAAGGGTGCTCATTTCAGGGGGTCAGACGAGTGTGAGTAGAGCTTCCAGAAGCTCAAGACGGCTTTGACCTTAGCTCCACTGTTAGTATTGCCATCAGCTTCAGGTTCTTATACCGTGTATTATGATGCCTAGAGGATAGGTTGTGTTTTGATGTAGGAGGGTAGGGTGATTGCCTACGCCTCGCGCCAGTTGAAGACTCATGAGAAGAATTACCTAGTGTATGATCTCGAGCTAGCAGCCATCGTTCATGCCTTGAAGATTTGGCGTCATTATTTGTATGGGGTTCATTGTGAGGGTTTTACTGATCACTGTAGCTTGCATCACTTGTTTAAATAGAAGGATCTGAATTTATGTCAGAGGAGATGGTTGGAGCTTCTCAAGGACTATTATATCACTATTTTATACCATCTGGGGAAGGCTAACGTAGTGGCCGATCCCTTGATTCACAGAGAAGAGAGTTTTGGGAGTCTAGCATATCTTCCAGTAAGAGAGACCATTAGCACTTGATGTTCAGGCCTTAGCAGGCCAGTTGGTGAGGTTGTATCTATTGGAGCCCCGCCTGGTATTGGCTTGTGTAGCCTCCAGGTCTTCTCTTTATGACTGCATCAGAGAGCGCCAATATGATTGCCCACACTTGCTCGTTCTTCAGGATAGATTCTGGCGAGGTGATGCCAGGGATGCAGTTATTGGCAATGATGGTGTTATGAGGATACAAGTTCGGATATGTGTGTCTAATGTTGATGGGCTTCGGGAGTTGATTCTTGAGGAGGCCCACAACTCACTATATTCCATTCATCCGGTGCCGCGAAGATGTATCAGGATCTGAGGCAGCATTATTGGTGGAGGCGGATGAAAAAGGATATTGTTGGATTTGTAGCTCGGTGTTTCAACTACAAGCAAGTCAAGTATGAGCACCAGAGAATCGGTGGATTTCATCAGAGGTTGGTTATTCCTGAGTAGAAGTGGGAGCGGATCACCATGGACTTTGTAGTCGAGCTCCTATGGACTTCGAGGAGGTTCGATGCTATATGGGTTATTGTGGATCGGCTGAACAAGTCCGCTCACTTCATTCCTGTTGGTACTACTTAATATTTGGAGCGGTTAGCTGAGATTTATATCCAGGAAATTGTTCAGTTGCATGGTGTTCCAATTTCCATCATCTCCGACACAGGTACTCAAATCACATCGCAGTTTTGGAGGTCCGTGCATAGAGAGTTGGGTACTCAGGTCGAGTTGAGCACAACTTTTCTTCCTCAGACAGATAGGCAGTCTGAGCACACTATTTAGATACTAGAGGAAATGTTATGTGCTTGTGTTATTGACTTTGGGGGTTCATGGTACCAGTTTCTGCCACACGCGGAGTTTGTATATAATAATAGTTATGAGTCGAGTATTCAGATTGCTCCATATGAGGCTTTGTATGGGAGGAGGTGTAGATCTCCGGTTGGTTGGTTTGAGTTGGGTGAGGCCACGCTTTTGGGTACAGATTTGATACAAGATGATTTAGATAAGGTGAAATTGATTCAGGAGCGGCTTCACACGGTGCAGTCGAGGTAGAAGAGTTATGCGGACCGGAAGGTCTGGGATATATCTTTCATGGCTGGGGAGAAGGTCCTGCTGAAGGTGTCACTCATGAAGGGTGTTATGTGGTTTGGGAAGAGGGGTAAGTTGAGTCCTCGGTACATTGAGCCTTTGGAGGTGCTTCAGAGGGTTGAAGAGGTGGCTTATAGACTTGCCTTGCCACCCAGCTTGTCGAGCGTGCATCCTGTATTTCATGTTTCAATGCTTTAGAAGTATATTGGTGACCCGCCTCATGTTTTAGATTTTAGTTCGGTTCTGCTAGAGGGTGATATGTCTATGAGGTGGAGCCAGTAGCTATTTTCGGCCGTCAGGTCAGAAGGTTGAGGCCTAAGGATATAACTTCAGTGAAAGTGAAGTGGAGAGGGAAGCCGGAGGAGGAGGCCACCTGCGAGACTGAGCGGGAGATGTGGAGCAGATATCCCCACCTATTTGAGACTCCAAGTATGTTTCTAGACCCGTTCGAGGACGAACGTTTGTTTAAGAGGGGGAGAATGTAACGACCCAGCCGGTCGTTCCGAGAGTTTAGACCGTCTCCCCTATTTCTGATTCATTCTTGGTTTGTTCAGCTCTTTTGTGTTGCGTTGGGTTGATTGGTTTGGGTTCGGAGTGGTTGTGGTGAAAGATGAGATACTTAGACACTTAAATTGGTGATTTAGTTGGAAAAGACAACCAGAAGTTGACTTATAGGTAAATGGTCTCGGAATGTGGGTTTTGTGGCTCGGATAGCTTCATTAGGTGATTTTGTGCTTAGGAGTGTGTTCGGAATGTCATTTAGAGGTCCGGAGTCGAATTAAATTTGAATTGGCGAAATTGGATTTTTGGTAATTTTCGGTCGGTAGTGGAAAAATTAGCTATCGGGGTCGGAATGGAATTCCGAAAGTTGGATCAGGTTCGTATCATCATTGTGGATGTGTGTGCAAATTTTCTGGTCATTCAGACATGGTTTGGGTGGTTCGGCATGGTTGATTTCAGAATTTTCGAAATCCTTAGGCTTGAATTTTGGAATTTATTTGGTGTTCTGATGTTATTTTGAGTGTTCCGAGGGTTCGACTAAGTTGGAATATTGATTCATTCTTGTTGGTACTTTTGGTTGAGGCCTCAAGGGGCTCGGGATTGATTTTGGATGATTTTCAGAAGGTTGGAAGTTGGAAAAATGCAGCAAATTGACTGCTGGTGTAGGCCTTCTGGTGTGGCCGCACCTGCGGACGGGGAGCCGTAGATGCGGACTACCTTTAGTAGAAGAAGAATTAAGGATCCTGGACTAGGAGCACTGGTGCCGAGGTTGGCTCGCACCTGCGGGCCCGTAGGTGCGTGTACAAGGCCGCAAATGCGGAATCTAGTTTTAAGTGAAAATCTGCACATGTGAGGGATTTTTCGCAGGTGCATATCATGGATCGCATGTGCGAGAGTGCTGGGCAGAACCTATATAAGGTTGCCTTCGCGAATTTTCACTCATTTCTTCACCGTTTTTGACGGATTTTGGAGCTTAGAGCTGGGATTTCAAGAAGGAATTAAGTGTATTCAGTGACGTAAGCTACTTGGACCTTGTATCTCGTGTTTATGGCCATTATTCAATTATTTAATCATGTTTTAGTGGGGAAATTTGGGAGATTAGGGCTTGAAATTGGAGAGTATAAATTGGGAATTTGACTAGCCATTCGGTGTACGATTTTGATATATTTGGTATGCATGAACTCGTGAGAGCATACAGATTCTAGTTTTGTGATTTCTATCGGAATCCAAAATGCGGGCCCAAGGGACGAGTTTGGCCAATTTCGGGATTTTGACGTAAATTAGTTATTTTCGAGTGGGATTTGTTCCTCTACCATATTTTGATGATATGAATCTGTTTTAAATAGATTCAGGGCGCGTTGAGGCGGAGTCGAGGGGAAAAGGCATCGCGGTGTAGTTTTTCATCGAGTTTGAGGTAAGTAACAATTGTAAATCTAGACCTGAGGATATGATATCCCGGTATTTTGTATTTTTTTGAAAAATGAGGTGATACACATGCTAGGTGACGGGCGTGTAGGCGTGAACCGGTAGGGATTGTGACTTGGTTCATTCTGTAGCGATTATTAATCCGCGTATTTGATTTGAAATTATATAATATTCCGTATTTTAGAGATTTATACTATATTTTGGGTTATACGTCATGTTTGGGACCTTGTGCCGACCTGTTTGGACCCTCATGGGTATTTTACTATTATTCTCACACTATTTTGATAGAAAAATATAATCACAATCATGATTTATACTTGTTCATTGTTCAATCCTGTTTATCACTTTGTTTTCAAACAAATGAAAGATATTTTCTAGCTGAGTCCCCGTGATTCATGATGAGTTGCCCAAGTGGCTTGTGAGGATGATGATTGAGTGAGGCCGAGGGCTAGATTGTGAGGATAGGGATGGATCGAGCTGAATGCCACAGTGTTTTATATATATATATATATATATATATATATATATATATATATATATGGATCGGGCTACACGCTGCAGCGAGATATATATATGGATCAGGCTGTATGCCGCAACAAGATATATATATATATATGGATTGGGCTCCACGCCGTAGCAAGAGATATATATGGATCGGGTTGCACGCCACAGTGATATATATTGGATCGGGCTCCACGCCGCAACGATATAGCGTTTGGGCTATAGGAGCCCTTCCGGAGTCTGTATACCCCCAGTGAGCGCAATTGACTATTTATGGATCGGGCTGCACACCACAGCGGTTATAATATGGTACCTATTGAGCGTCAGTGCTGAGTATGAGTGCTGATTGATGAGAGTAGAGTCATGAGTGACTGAGAGGCTTGCCCGAGAGGCTTTATTTGTGAGTGATACTGTGCCTGAGGGGATTATATGTTATGAAACTACTGTTTTCACTCCTCTTTAAACTTTTGCCTCTAAATGATAAATGTATATGAGATTTGAAAAGGGAAATGGATTCCTGACTTGATTTACTTATTTCCACTGATATTCATTATCTGAATTTAGATGATTTTAAAAGCTCGTCACTGCACTCAAGTCTTTATTTATATTTGTTACTTATTGAGTTGGTGTACTCACGTTACTCTCTGCACCTTGTGTGCAGATCAGGTGCACCTGCTGACGGGTTGAGACATCGAGCCACGAACTCCACAATATCTCTCTTCATCCGCATCCACCAATAATGCAGTCTCAGATCCTGATACATCTTTGTGGCATCCGGATGGATGAAAGACCGCGTACTATGGGCCTCATCTAGAATCAAATCTCGAAGTCCGTCCACATTGGGCACGCAAATCCGGCCCTGCATCCTCATGACCCCATCATCACCGATAACCGCATCCCTGGCATCACCGCGATGGACCCTGTCCTAAAGAACGAGAAAGTGAGGATCATCATACTAGCGTGCTCTAATCTGATGATAAAGAGAAGATCTAGAGGCTACACAAGCCAATACCCGCGGGGGCTATGATAGATCCAATATCACCAGCTTACTCGCTAAAGCCTGAACATCAAGTGCTAATGGCCGCTCTGCTACTGGAAGGTCGGCTAGACTCCCCAAACTCTCTGCTCTGTGACTCAGGACATCGGCCACTACATTGGCCTTCCCCGGATAATATAAAATAGTGAGGTCATAATACTTGAGAAGGTCCAACCACCTCCTCTTATGCAAATTCAGATCCTTCTTCTTAAGCAGATGCTGCAGACTACGATGATCAATGAAAATCTCACAATGCACTCCATACAAATAATGACGCCAAATCTTCAAGGCCTGGATAATAACTGCTAGCTCAAGATCGTGCACTGGATAATTCTTCTCGTGCATCTTCAACTATCTAGACGCATAGACAATCACCCTACCATCCTGCATCAAAACCGCTCCAACGTCAACTCTCGAGGCATCATAGTAAACTGTATAAGAACCTGAACCCGTAGGCAAAATCAATACCGGAGTTGTAGTCAAAGCTGACTTGATCTTCTGAAATCGCTCCTCACACTCCTCAGTCCACCTGAACTGAGCATCTTTCTGGGTCAGTTTGGTCATAGGTGCTGCAATGGATGAAAAACCCTCTACGAAACAACAATAGTACCCTCCCAAACCAAGGAAAGGCCTAGGCCAGCTCTCCACCGCCTCTACCTTCTTCGAATCAATATGAATACCCTCACTAGACACCACGTGCCCCAAGAATGCTACTGAATCAAGCCAGAACTCACACTTCAAATTTTTTGCATACAATCTCTTCTCCCTCAAGGTCTCTAGCACAATTCTAAAATGTTACTCATGATCCTCCCGAGATCATAAATACACCAAAATATCGTCAATAAACACGATGACGAAAGAGTCCAGATAAGGCCGGAATACACTGTGCATCAAGTGCATAAAGGCTTCTGGGGCATTGGTCAGCCCAAATGACATAACCAAGAACCCATAATGACCATATCTAGTCCTGAAAGCAGTCTTCGGGATGTCTTGTGCCCGAATCTTAAACTAAACGTAGCCGGAACGCAAGTCAATCTTGGAAAATACCCTGGCACCCTGCAACTGGTCAAACAAGTCATCTATACGAGGCAAAATGATACCAGTTCTTCACCGTAACCCTGTTCAGCTGCCGATAATAAATACACATACGCATAGAACCATCCTTCTTCTTTACAAACAACACCAGTGCACCCCAAGGTGACACACTAGGCCGAATGAATCCCTTATCTAAGAGTTCCTGAAGCTGCTCCTTTAATTCCTTTAGCTCTGTTGGTGCCATACGATAAGGTGGAATAGAAATAGACTGAGTGTCTGCCACCAGGTCAATAGAAAAATCAATGTCCCTGTCAGGTGGCGTGCCTGGCAGGTCTGCAGGAAACACGTCCGGAAAGTCACAGACCACAGGAACCGAATCAACAGCAGGAGTCTCACAACTGACATCCCTCACAAAATCCAGATATGATAAACACCCCTTCTCAACTATGCGCTGGGCCTTCAAGTAGGAAATCACCCTGCTAGGCACATACTTAGAAGAACTTTTCCACTCAACCCTCGGACATCCTGGCACAGCTAAGGTCACGGTCTTAGCGTGAATCTCAAGAACAACCTGACACGTTGATAACCAATCCCTTCCCAATATCACATCAAAATCGACCATGCTGAGTAACAGTAGGTCCACTCGGGTCTCCAGACCCCCAATAGATATTACACACGACTAGAACCACACGGTCCACAAAAATAGTATCGCCTACTGGAGTCGACACATGAACAGACGTAACTAAAGACTCACAGGGCATATCCAGAAAATGGGAAAAATATGATGAAACATAGGAATATGTAGAACCAGGGTCAAATAAAGCCAAAGCTTCTCGGTGACAGACTGAGATAATACTTGCGATCACTACATCGGAGGCCATAGCATCTGGCTTAGCTGGAAACGCATACATACGGGTATGACCTCCACCTGCTCGACCTCCCCCTCTAGGGCGACCTCTAGCTGACTGACTACCACCCCTGGCTGCCTGAGCGGGTGGTGAAGTAACTGGAGCTGAAGTCGAGGGATGGCCCCTCTGCTGAGAAGAACCACCAGAACTATGTGGACACTGCCTCCACATGTGCCAAAACACGCCGCACTAAAAGCAACTCCCTGGAGCTGGAGACGAGGACTGATAAAAACCTTTGGGACCAGAATGGCCACTAGAAGAATCATGCATAAAGGAACTCTGAACTGGTGGTGCTCGAGCTGCACTCTGGGCTGGGAGGGAACCGAATGAAGGACGACCTGGCTGAGAATCGCGGGGACCATGCCCCGAAGATGCACCACTATAGGCTGCGCGGACTGACTAACGAGGCCTGAATGAACGACCTCTTCCATGCTGAAATTACTCCTTGGAAGGAGCACCACTATTACCACCCGATCTACGAGGCCTCTTGGCCTAACTCTCCTCCTGCTCTGGCGGCGAACCGACTCGATATCTCGAGAAATATCAACAACCTACTTGAAGGTAGCATCTGATACTCTCTCTCGAGTCATAAATAGGCGGAGCTGATAAGTAAAACTATCAAAAAACCTCCTAATGCTCTCCCTATCAGTAGGGACCAACTCGGTGGCATGATGAGCCAACTCCGAAAATCGCATGTCATACTACGTCACTAATAGCTCCCCAATGACGCAGCTTCTTAAAATGCCTTCACTGCTCCTCGCTGTGGGACTGGGTACATACTTCTCCAAAAAGATAGTGGAGAACTGATGCCAGGTGAGGGGTGCTGAACCAACAGGCCTATGCCTATCAAAGGACTCGCACCAAGTGAAAGCAGCACCAGAAAACTGAAAAGTAGCAAATGAGACCTCACTGCTCTCCAAAATCCCAGCAGTACGCAACATCCTCTAACACTTATCCAAAAAACCCTAGGCATCCTCACCCTCATCACCACTGAATGTCGGAAGCTGTACTCTACATCTCTCTAGTCTACGTTGCTCCTCCTCGGGCATAGGCGGAACCACGAAGACCCCAACTAGAGAAACCGACTGGGCTGGAACCGCCCCCGATGTTTGCTGGCCCTGAGTAACCTGCTTAGATGTCTGGGCAATTAGAGTCTGACTGCCTCCCCCGGCCTGAGAAGTAGTGGCAACTTCCTGAGAAAAGGTGGTAAACACAGTCAATATCTGAGCCAAGGTCTCTTGAAGACCCGGAATAACAATAGGCACTGCCGGTACCTGAGCCTGTCCCGCTGGAGCATCTGCGATGGGAATCTGATCCTGAGCGGTAGGGGGATCAACTGGCACTGCCCGGGCTGTTGCACAGGCTGGCCTCCTACCTCTACCACGGCCTCGACCTCTCGCTGGTCTAGATGGTGGCTGGTCACCCTGATCGATAGCGCGAGTCCTCACCATCTGTGAGAGAAGGAAACAACAAAAGCTTATATTCCTAGAATCAACAAATTGGCACGACATAATTCAATAAAACGAGATTGTTCCTAAGGTTTCTGCAGCCTCCCGAAGATAAGTACAGACGTCTCCGTACTGATCCGCAAGACTCTACTAAACCTGGTCATGACCGTTGAGTCCCATATAACCTAGGCTCTGATACCAACTTGTCACTACCCCAAATCCTAAACCGGCCATTATGGAACCTATCGTGGAACTAGGCTAGCCAACAATCACATAATTACAATTTCTTTCCAAAATCCCAACCATTTTGAACATTTCATAAACGAATATAGAATTACTGAATCCATTAGGCAAAATAAAAAGTTAAACAGTCTAAACGATCCCCAAAATCCGGAGTCAAACATGTCATGAGCATCTAAGAAATATACCAAAAAGTCTACTATTATATTACAAAACCTCCGAACGAATAACTAGGTACAACATAAGAAGGGAAAACAGAGATGTTGCGGATGATGAACATCTACCTCTATGTCCCGAAGTTCGCCTCCGCATGGAATAGATGGCTAATGCTCGGTATTAACACCTGTATCTGCACACAGGGGTGCAGGGTGTAATGTGAGTATGCCAACTCAGTAGTAATGAGAATAAATCAAGTCTAAGAAGTATGAAACACATAAAATCAAATCATCAGTTCACAATATGTACAACCTTTCTTTCCAACAGTATATACATATATATATAGATATGAAATCAACATGCCTTAAAAGCCAACTTCAGTAAAAATCCTATGAAAAATGTGTTTTCCAACAATTTAAGAAATAAAAGTACCTGAAGAATTTAGTGCAACATGAAATAAGTCGTTAATAGCCCCTCGGGCAAAAACATGAAACATAAATTGCCCCTCGGGCAAAACATCACTCAGCATACCTTAAAGCCACTCAGTATCAGCCCCTCAGGCAACCTCACTGTCACTCATTCCTCCCAGCCACTCGTCACTCGGTCGGCACTCGCACTCAGTAAGTACCTGCGCTCTCTGGGGCGCGTACAGAGTCCGGAGGGGCTCCTTCAGCCCAAGCGCTAATATCATGCCACCTCGTGGCGTATCATTTCGTCACAATCAGGCCCTCGACCTCACTCAGTCAGAAACTCTCAAAAGCCCCTCGGGCGTATCAGTAAAATGCGGTACTCGACCCAAAATGATCATTTTTTTTATATCTCAAAACAATGTAAATAAGGCTAAGTTTCGAAATCAGTTAAACATAACATGAGTGAGTGTAAATTATAAATCAATAGTGAGGACATAACAGTAAAAAGTCCCCAAGAGGTCTAAACAAGTCGGCACGAGGCCCCAAACATGGCTTATAGCCCAAATATATCAATAGTTTTTGAACACAATTAACATATGATTTAGAGTAAAATATGCAGCTCAATAGTTGCCGCGGAGAGGAGCAAGTCCAATCCAAAAATTAGTGCGTGCCACATACTCATCATCCGACATGTGCGCCATTCTAACAACAGTGAGAAATATGAAGTCCGGGGTTTCATACCCTCAGGACAAGATCTATAACCATTACTTACCTCTACCAGGCCACAATACTAATCCGCGATGCTCTTGCCCCTCAAATCGGCTTCCGATTGCTCCAAATTAAACCAAAACTAGATTAACATCATCAATATACGCTAAAGGAACAAAACCCAACAGAAAACTATCAATTTTAGGCACAATTCCCGAAATTCGGCCAAACCCGAGCCCCGGGCCCACGTCTCGGAATTAGATAAAAATTGCGTCACAAGAATCCTTATCCCTCCCCGAGTCTACACATATAAAATGCATCACAATCCGACCACAAAAAACGCCTAAATTCCTTAATTTACAAGCTTCAATTTCTCAAGCCCTAAACCCCCAATTTATGCCATTTAACCACAAATTCCAAGCCTAATCTGTCACAAAATAGCATAGAAACGAGTTCATAACCCGGGAAACTTACCTCCATTGAAGACTCTCGAATTCCTCTTTAAATTTTCTCGAAAACTAGCTCAACCCGCATGCAAAGATGATAGAAATGCCAAAATTTCACGGCGGCACCTATCTATAATTTCTGTCCAGTCAATCCGCACCTACGGACCCGCACCTGCGGTCCCAGTTGCGCACCTGCGAAATCCCACTAAAAGTCAAAACTTCGCACCTATGAGTCCTTTTCCGCACCTGCCTCTTCGCAGGTGCGGCCCATACGTTGCACCTGCGGATTTCCTCCAGTCTAACCTCGTCTCGCACCTGCGCATGGATCTTCGCACCTGAGGCCATCGCACCTGCGGCTCCGAATCTGCAGATGTGGCCACACAAGTAAAATAACACCAGCAACAATTTTGCTGCAAATTCCTAAGTCCAAACCTCCGTTAACCATCCGAAATCCACCCCGAGCCCCTCGGGGCCCCAACCAAACATACCAACACGTCCCATAAGCTCATTCGAACTTAGTCGAGCATTCAAAACACCGAAAACAACACAAAAACACCAAAAACACATTAAATTTAAGCCTATGAACTTTAAAACTTCTAAATTTCGCCAATGATGGCGAAACCAACCAAAACACATCCGATTGACCTGAAAATTTTCACACATATCCAAAATGACATTACGAACCTGCTTCAAGTCCCGGAAATCCATTCCGACCCGATAGCTTATTTTCCACTGCCGACCGAAAATTGCCAAAAAATAACTTTCGCCAATTCAAGCCTAATTCTACACCGGACATCAAAATTTCAGTCCGAACACAATCCTAAGTCCCAAATGAGCTAACGAAGTTATCCGAGCCATGAAATACACATTTCGATGTTGTTTACCAATAAGTCAACTCCCAATTAACTTTTCCAACTATTAAGCCAATATAAGAGAGTAAGTGTCTCAGTTCTCACTACGACCACTCCGAACCCGAACCATCCGACCCAATACAACAAACATAGGCTAAGCAATATACGAAAAATCAGAAACGGGGGAAACGGGGATAATCTCACGGAACTACCGGCCGGGTCCTTACATATTCCCCCTCTTACACAAAAGTTTGTCCTCGAACGGGTCTAGAGACATACCTGGAGTCTCTAATAAGTGAGGATATCTGCTCCGCATCTCCCGCTCGGTCTCCCAGGTGGCATCCCCCACCGGCCAACCTCTCCACTGAACCAAAGCTATATCTTTAGACCTCAGTTTTCTGACCTGGCGACCAAAAATATCCACTGGCTCTACCTCATATGACATATCACCCTCGAGCTGAACCGTGTTGCAGTCCAAAACATGAGACGGGTCACCAACATACTTCCGGAGCATCGAAACATGGAACACCAGTGAATACTCGATAAGCTGGGAGGCAATACAAATCTATAAGCCACCTCCCCAATCCTGTGAAGCACCTCAAATGGACCAATGAACTTGGGACTCAACTTACCCCTCTTCCCGAACCTCGTATCACCCTTCATGGGTGACACCATCAGCAACACCCTCTTCCCAACCATGAAAGACATATCTCGGACCTTCCTGTCCCCATAACTCTTCTGCCTGGACTACGCCGTGCGAAGCAGCTACTGAATCAGCTTCGCCTTACGCAACACATCATGAACCAAGTCTGTGCCTAATAGCCTAGTCTCGCCCGGCTCGAACCAACCAACCGGAGATCTGCACCTCCTAATATAAAGCCTCATACGAAGCTATCTGGATACTCGACTGATAACTATTATTATATACAAACTCCGCGAGTGGCAGAAACTGGTCCTATGAACCCCCAAAATCAATGACACAGGCACACAACATATCTCCAAAATCTGAATAGTACGCTCCGGCTGCCCGTCGGTCTGAGGATGAAATGCTTTTCTCAACTCGACCTTAATACCCAACTCTCTCTATACGGCTCTCCAACATTGATATGTGAACTGAGTACCTCTGTCAGAAATGATCGAAACTGGAACCCCATGCAATCGGACAATCTCTCTAATATAAATCTCAGCTAACCAATCCGAAGAATAAGTTGTGCCAACAGGAATGAAGTGCGCGGACTTGGTCAGCCATTCCACAACAACCCATATAGCATCAAACCTCCTCGAAGTCTGTGGGAGACCGATTACGAAGTCCATGGTGATCCATTCCCACTTCCACTCCGGTATATCTAAGCTCTGAAGAAATACACCTGGTCTCTGGTGCTCATGCTTGACCTGCTGATAGTTGAGACACCGAGCCATGAACTCCACAATATCTCTCTTCATCCGCCTCCACCAATAATGCTGTCTCAGATCCTGATACATCTTTGCGGCACCAGGATGGATGGAATACCGTAAACTATGGGCCTCAGCTAGAATCAAATCATGAAGTCCATCCACATTGGTCATGCAAATTCGGCCTTACATCCTGATGACTCCATCATCACCGATAACCACATCCCTTCCATCACCGCGACAGATCCTGTCCTAAAGAACGAGCAAGTGTGGATCATCATACTGGCGAGCTCTATTCTGATCATAAAGAGAAGACCTGGAGTCTACACAAGCCAATACCCGCAGGAGATCTGATAGATCCAATCTCTCCAGATGACCCGCTAAAGCCTGAACATCAAGTGCTAATGGTCGCTCTGCTACTAGAAGGTAGGCTAGACTCCCCAAACTCTCTGCTCTGCGACTCAGGGCATCGGCCACTACATTGGCCTTCCTTGGATGATATAAAATAATGAGGTCATAATTCTTGAGAAGCTCCAACCGCCTCCTCTGACGCAAATTCAGATCCTTCTGCATAAGCAGATGCTGCAAACTACGGTGATCAATGAAAATCTCACAATGCACTCCATACAAATAATGATGCCATGTCTTCAAGGCATGGACAATAGCTGCTTGATCAAGATCGTGCACTGAATAATTATTCTCGTGCACCTTCAACTGTCTGGACGCGTAAGCAATCACCCTACCATCCTGCATCAAAACCGCTCCAAGGCCAACACTCGAGGCATCACTGTAAACTGTATAAGAACCTGAACCCATAGGCAAAGTCAATACCAGAGCTATAGTCAAAGCTGAATTGAGCTTCTGAAAGCTATCCTCACACTCCTCAATCCACCTAAACTAAGCACCCTTCTGGGTCAGTCTGGTCATAGGTGCTACAATGGATGAAACCCTCTACGAAACGGCGATAGTACCCTGCCAAACCAAGGAAACTACAAATCTCGGTAGCTGATGACGGCCTAGGCCAGCTCTACACTGCCTCTACCTTTTTTTGAACAACCTGAATACCCTCACGGACACCATGTTCCCCAAGAATGCTACTGAATCAAGCCAGAACTCACACTTCGAAAATTTTGCATACAATCTCTTCTCTCTCAAGGTCTGAAGCATAACTCTCAAATGCTGCTCATGATCCTCCCGAGATCGGGAATACACCAAAATATCGTCAATAAACAAGACGAGGAAAGATTCCAGATAAGGCCTAAATACACTGTGCATCAGGTGCATAAAGTCTTCGGGGGGTATTGGTCAACCAAAATGACATAACCAGGAATTCATAATGACCATATCTAGTCCTGAAAGCAGTCTTCGGAATGTCTGGCCCCCGATCTTCAACTGATGATAGCTGGAATGCAAGTCGATCTTGGAAAATACCCTAGCACCCTGCAACTACTCAAACAAGTCATCTATACGAGGCAAGGGATACCGGTTCCTCACCGTAACCCTGTTCAGCTGCCGATAATCAATTCACATATGCAGAGAACCATCCTTCTTCTTTACAAAAAACACCGGTGCACCCTAAGGTGACACACTAGGCCGAATGAACCCCTTACCTAAGAGTTCCTAAAGCTTCTCCTTTAATTCCTTTAGCTCCGATGGTGCCATACGATAAGCTGAAATAGAAATAGGCTGAGTTCCTGGCACCAGGTCAATACCAAAATCAATGTCCCTGTCAGGTGTCATGACTGGCAGGTCAGCAGGAAACACGTCCGAAAAGTCACGGACCACAGAAACTGAATCAAAAGTGGGAGTCTCAGTACTGACATCCCTCAAAAAATCTAGATAATATAAACACCTCTTCTCAACAATGCGCTAGGCCTTCAGGTAGGAAATCACCCTACTAGGAACATACTCAGGAAAACCTTTCCACTCAACCCTCGGACATCCTGGCATAGCTAAGGTCATGGTCTTAGCGTGACAATCAAGAACAACATGACACAGTGATAACTAATCCATGCCCAATATCACATCAAAATCGACCATGCTGAGTAACAGTAGGTCCACTCGGGTCTCCAGATTCTCAAGAGATATCACACACGACCGATACACACGGTCCACAACAATAGTATCGGCCACCGGAGTCGACACATGAACATAGGGAACTAAAGACTCACGGGGCATATCCAGAAAATGGGAAAAATATGAATAAACATAGGAATATGTAGAACCAGGGTCAAATAAATCCAAATAATCTCGGCAACAGACTGAGACCATACTTGCAATCACTGCATTGCAGGCCATAGGGTGGCTTACCCCTCTAGGGCGGCCTCTAACTGACTGACTACCACCCCTGGACGCCTGGGCGGGTGGTGAAGTAACTTGAGCTGAAGTCGAGGGCTGGCCCCTATGCTCATAAGAAAAACCAAAACGACATAGACACGACCTCCATATATGTCCAAACTCGCCGCACTCAAAGCAACTCCCTAGAGCTGGAGACGAGGACTGATAAAAACCCTGGCGCCAAAATTGCCACTTGAAGAATCATGCATAGAGGAACTCTGAACTGGTGGTGCTCGAGCTGCACTCTAGGCTGGGAGGGCATCGAATGAAGGACGGCGTGGCTGAGAACCACGGGGATCAAGCCCCGAAGATGCACCACTATAGGCTGGGCAGGATGATTGAGGAGGCCTAAATAAACGACCTCTACCATACTGAAACTTCCCCTGGAAGGAGCACCACTAGAACCACCCAATCCACGAGGCCTCTTGGCCTCTCTCTCATCTTGCTCCTGGCAGGAAATATCAACAAGCTGCTCGAAGGTAGCATATGATACTCTCTCCTAAGTCATAAATAGGCGGAGCTGATAAGTGAGGCCATCCAAAAACCTCCTAATCCTATCCTTATTAGTAGGGACCAACTCAGTGGCATGACGAGCCAACTCCGAAAATCGCATCTCATACTGCATCACTGCTAGCTCCCCTTGACGTAGCTACTCAAAAAGCATGCACTGCTCCTCCCTGTGAGACCGAGGTGCATATTTCTCCAAAATTATAGTGAAGAACTGCTTCCAGGTGAGGGGTGCTGAACCAACAGGCCTACGCCTCTCAAAAGACTTCCACCAAGTGAAAGCAATCCCAGAAAACTGAAAGTTAGCAAATGAGACCCCACTGGTCTCCAAAATCCCAGCAGTATGCAGCATCCTCTCACACTTATCCTGAAACCCCTGGGCATACTCGCCCTCAGCACCACTAAATGTCGGAGGTTGTAGTCCACTAAATCTCTCCAGTCTACGCTACTCGTCCTCTGGCAAAGTCGGAACCACGAAGTCCCGAACTGGAGCAAATGGCTGGGCTAGAACTGCTGCCGGTGTCTGGTGGCTCTAAGTAATCTGCTCAGGTGTCCAGGCAACTGGAGTCTGACTGCCTCCCCCGGCCTGAGAAATAGTGACAACTGCCTGAGCAAGGGTGGTACACATAGTCAAGATCTGAGCCAAGGTCTCCTAAAGACCCAGAATAATAATAGGCACTACCGGTGCCTGAGCTTGTCCCGCTGGAGCATCTGCGGCGGGAATCTAATCCTACACAGTAGGGGGATCAACTGGCACTGCACTGGCTGCTGCACGGGCTGGCCCCCTACCTCTACCACAGCTTCGATCGCGTCCTCGACCTCTCGCTGGTCTAGCTGGTGGATGATCACCATGATCGGTAGCGCGAGCCCTCACCATCTGTGAGAGAAGGAAAAAACAAAAGTTTAGATTCCCAGAATCAATAAGATGGCCCGGAAGAATTCAAGAAAATGAGATTGTTCCTAAGGGTTTCGCAGCCTCTCGAAGATAAGGATAAATGTCTCCGTACTGGTCCGCAAGACTTTACTTAACCTGCTCATGACCATTGAGTCCCATGTAATCTAGGCTATGATACCAAATTGTCACGGCCCCAAATCCTAAACCGGCTGTGATGGCGCCTATCCTGGAACTAGGCTATCCAACAATCACATAATTACAGTTTCTTTCCAAAATCCCAACCATTTTGAACTTTTCATAAACGTATATAGAATTACTGAATCCATTAGGAAACATAAACAATTAAACAGTCTAAACCATCCCCAAAATCCGGATTCAAACATGTCATGAGCATCTAAGGAATATACAAAAAAGTCTACTATTATATTACAAAACCTCCGAACGAATAACTAGGTACAACATAAGAAGGGAAAACAGAGATGCTGCGGACGCTGAACAACTACCTCTATGTCCCGAAGTCTGGCTCCGCACGAAATAGATGGCTAACGCTCGGTATCAGCATCTGTATATGCACACAGGGATGCAGGGAGTAATGTGAGTACGCCAACTCAGTAGTAATGAGAATGAATCAAGTCTAAGAAGTAAGAAACACATAAAATCAAATCATCAGTTCACAACTATATATAAAATCATATATATATATAAATTAACATGCCTTAAAAGCCAACTTCAGTAAAAATCCTTTGAAAAATGTGTTTTCCAACAATTTTAGAAATAAAAGTACCTAAAGAATTTAGTGTAAAATGAAAGAAGTCGTAAATAGCCCCTCGGGCAAAAACATGAAACATAAATCGTCCCTCGGGCAGAACATCACTCAGCATACCTTAAAGCCACTCAGTATCAGCCCATCGGGCAACCTCACTGTCACTCATGCCTCCCCGTCACTCGACACTCGCACTCAGTAGGTACCTGCGCTCACTAGGGGTGTGTACAGACTCCGGAGGGGCTCCTTCAGCCCAAGCGCTAATATCAAGCCACCTCGTGGCGAATCATATCCTCACAATCAGTCTCTCGGCCTCACTTAGCCAGAAACTCTCAAAAGCCCCTCTGGCGTATCAGAAAAATGGGGTACTCAACGCAAAAGCATCATTTTTATATCTCAAAACAGTGTAAATAAGGGTGAGTTTCGAAATCAGTTAAACATAACATGACTGAGTTTAAATCATAAATCAACAGTGAGGAAATAACAGTAACAATATCCCAATGGGTCTAAACAAGTCGGCACAAGGCCCCAAACATGGCTTATAGCCCAAATACATCAATAGTTTTAGAACACAATTAACATATGATTTAGAGTAAAATAAGCAACTCAATAGTTTCCGCGGAGAGGACCAAGTCAAATCCAAAAATCAATGCGCGCCACATACTCATCATCCGAAATGTGTACCATTCTAAAAACAGTGAGAAATATTAAGTCCGGGGTTTCATACTCTCAGGACAAGATTTCTAACCATTACTTACCTCTACCGGGCCACAATACTAATCCGCGATGCTCTTGCCCCTCAAATCGGCCCGATTTCTTCTAATCTAACCAAAACCAGATTAACATCATCAATATACGCTAATGAAACAAAATCCAATTGAAAA
This sequence comes from Nicotiana paniculata, assembly GCA_005239505.1. Taxonomy (NCBI): domain Eukaryota; kingdom Viridiplantae; phylum Streptophyta; class Magnoliopsida; order Solanales; family Solanaceae; genus Nicotiana; species Nicotiana paniculata. The sequence goes on from ML365699.1 coordinate 93,692, forward strand.
CTATCAATTTTAAGCACACTTCCCGAAATTCGGCCAAACCCGAGTCCCGGGCCCACATCTAGGAATTTGATAAAAATCGCGTCACAAGAATCCTTATCCCTCCCCGAGTCTACACATATAAAATGCATCACAATCCCACCACAAACAACGCCTAAATTCCTTAATATACAAGCCTCAATTTCTCAAGCCATAAACCCCCAATTTATGCCATTTAACCACAAATTCCAAGCCTAATCCATAAAAAAAAAGCATAGAAATGAGTTCATAATCCGGGAAACTTACCTCCACTGAAGACTCTCGAATTCCTCCTTAAATTTGGTCCAAAACTAGCTCAACCCGCATGGAAAGATAAAAGAAAGGCAAAAATTTCGCGGAGGAACCTATTTATTCTTTCTGTCCAGTTAATCCGCACATGCGGACCATTCCTCGCACCTGCTGACTCGCACCGGTGGTCCCGCGTGCATACCTGCGAAATGCTACTAAAAGTCCAAACTTCGCACCTGCGAGTTCTTTTCCGCCGCAGGTACGGCCCATGCCTCGCACCTGCAGATTTCCTCCAGTATGACCTCTTCTCGCACCTGCACATGGATCTTCGCACCTGCAGCTCCGCATCTGCAGGTGCGGCCATACGAGTAAAATAACACCAGCATCAATTTTGCTGCAAAATACTAAGTCCAAACCTTCGTTAACCATCCGAAATACACCACGAGCCCCTCGGGGACCCAAAAAAATATACCAACACATCCCATAACCTCATTCGAACTTAGTCGAGCCTTCAAAACACCAAAAAGCAATGCAAAAACACCAAAAACACATCAAATTCAAACCTATGAACTTTAAAACTTCTAAATTTTGCCAATGATGACAAAACTAACAAAAACGCATCCGATTGACCTGAAAATTTGCACACATATACAAAAGGACATTATGAACCTGCTCCAACTCTCGGAATTCCATTCCGACCCTGATAGCCTATTTTCCACTGCCGACCGGAAATCGCCAAAAACTAACTTTTGCCAATTCAAGCCTAATTATACGCCGGATATCAAAAATTCATTCCGAACACACTCCTAAGTCCCAAATCACCTAACGAAGCTATCCAAACCATAAAATCCGTATTTCGAGGTTGTTTACCAATAAATCAACTTCCAGATGACTTTTTCAACTATTAATCCAATTTATGAGACTAAGTGTCTCAGTTCTCACCACGACTACTCCGAACCCGAACCATCCGACCCAATACAACAAAAATAGGCTAAGAAACATACGATAAATTAGAAATGGGGAAACGAGGCTAATCTCATGGAATGACCGGCCGGATCATTACAGTTTTGGTAGATTAAATATAAAAAACTCAAGCCTTTAAACCTTGTTTAATAGAATCACTTAGAAATAAATGGATTCTATTTGGAATAAATTGGTTATTCTTAATTGAAAATCTTTTATATTTGGAAAAATCATAAAGAGAAAATACTACTCAACTATTGGAAAATATTTAGTAGTCACTTAGAAACCATTTGCATATCAAAGGACATTCCCTTAGAAATATATCATATTAACACTGAGAGAATTACATTTTATTGAAGGGGACATAACCTTTGTTTCTTTAATCAAATTAATTACACTCTCACAATACTATAGTCTTCTTTACTACGCATAATTACAACACTCTTTTTAGCTAACATAATAGAATTACGATTTAAATTAAGTTTCACACTACTAAAGTAATCGTTTCATACCTATTCCCTATGGGATTTGACCCCAACCTAGTTGGGTTATTATATTTGACATCGACTGCCTTACACCATGTATTAAGGTGTAATTTGAGCGTATCAATCAGCTAGTCGAGGATGTGGCTTGGGAGAGCAAGGAGGACAAGCGGTGAAGATATCCACACTTATTCGGCACTTCAGGCATGATTCTAAACCTGTTAGGAGATGAATGTCTATTTAATAGGATTAGGATGTAGTGACCCGACAAGTTGTTTTGCTTTATACAACCATGTTGCCCTATTTAAGTCTTCATGTATGTGCTTCTCCGATTTTATTACTTGCGGGAGGCGGTTGGCTTGATTTTGGAAGGATTCCGGTTGAATTTGGAATACTTGGCTCCATCACAGTGGCCCAAGGTGACCAAGTTCAACTTAAGTCAACACTTTGAGTAAACTACTTCGAAATCAAGATTTGAAGGTTCCAATAGGTTTGCTTGGATATTTGAGACTTGGGCGTATGTTCTGATTGAGTTTCAGGTGTTCGGATGTGTTACGACGCTTATTGTATGAAGTTAGCCTCTCTTTCTTGAAGGTAGGGGTATGGTCTGCGTACATACTACCTTCTCCAGACCCCACTTGTGGGATTTCACTAGGCCTGTTGTTGTTGTTGTTGTTGATGATTACTTGAATTCATAGCTGAGATTGAGACTAGAATTTACATAATTGGCTGAGCCTCTTTACTTTATGTCTTGGACGGATACTTGATATTCGGTAAAAACTATAAGTTATCTTGCATTAAAATCCTCGTATTGTACTTATGATCAGTAGTTCCGTGATTTATTGATTCGCACGTACCTTCACGAGTGGGGATACTGACCCCAAGAAAGTTTCTCTATTTCTACGGGATTAGGTCTTTTGCATTGACCATATTATTAAATATTACTAAAGATCGAGTCGTACGACCTCGGCAGTATTATGATGTTACGTCTAGCATTTTCGTACGGTAATGTTCCGTCGTAAGTTAATCGACGTATGTTCGGGAATGAGATTTTCTTGAGATTATAAGCATTATGCTATTTCAAACACGTGATGAGTAAATTTGTAAAGGAGAGAAAGTGAAAATAGAAAAAAATTGATTTAGTCAAAGTTTGGCTTGGGATAAAATACGGTCCAAGCCATAATACCCTGTATTTATGGACTAGTTCCATACAAGGTACCATATGACCATGATAGTATGATGTATAAGGTTTATTCAAAATGAGTAGTATTTTAAGTAGTCTGAGATAATTCTTAATTACGTGGGTAATTGATTAATTATTGATTTAATGGGAGATTAACCATATAATTATGGATTTGTGGATAATTGTAGGTGGGGACAAAGCCCCCCCCCCCCACGTGGCAGCAAGTAGAGGAGGATGGGATATGACTTGACTTTGGACAACTAATAAAGATGACACATGGATAATCTTCTAAGCTACTCCTTGCAAACACATAGAAAGAGAAGGCATAATACTTATCCCTACACTTATCTTGAATTAATACCAAAATTCATTTTGATAAGTGGGTTATACAAATGCAAATCCAAGAACTCTCATCTTGAATGAATACCAAGAATCCTTTTGGTAAGTGGGTTATACAAATGCAAATCCAAGAACTCTTATCTTGAATGAATACCAAGAATCCCTTTCATAAGTTGGTTATACAAATGCAATTCCAAGAACTCTTATCTTGAATGAATACCAAAATTCATTTGAAAAATGAGTTATAAAAAATATAAAGCCAAGGACGATAGTCACTCCATAATATAATAGCAACAGGATTTTTCAACCTGCTGATAGTTGAGACTAAGTGTCTCAGTTCTCAATACGACCACTCCGAACCCGAACCATCCGACCCAATGAGTTATGTTAAGGCTAAGCCCTTCCTTCATTTTGGTATGTTAAGGCTAAGCCCTTCCTTCATTTTGGCATGATCCCATAATTACATGGTTTGATGACGAGAAATAAAGAGAAATTCATATTCGGAATTTATGTATATTTTCCTAGTCTTACAAGTTACAATATTCTCCTTACCACGACTTCATATTCAATTGGGTATTGTCTTGTTATAGTCAAGAGAGTAGAGGGCCTATATATGCAATATTACAGTATTTTCATTACCATCGAGCTATAATCAATGGGCAGACCCCAATTGGGAAACCTCGGATCAGATGGTAAGTTATATACCGAGCCTACTATGGCCGAGCGCCTATGAGCGAGACAACTACATCATAGCTGTTATATAAACATTGATCCTTAAGGTTGGGCATTTATTTTACTTACTATATTGAGAGAGTTGAGTCAGTATCAGCAGGTAAGTATACCTCCATATCATCTTTGACCCTAGTTATTTTCAGTTATTGTATTATCAGTTCAGTTGAACTTTCAATCATTTTATTTCCTTGCATACTCGGTACATTATTTTGTGGGGATGTTTCATTTCATGTGTGCAGGTTCAGAGAGACAGAAGGGTAGACCTCCTCAGTAGGTGATGCTCGAGTTCAACTTTATCGGTAAGCTCCACGTCCTTTGGAGTTGCCGACTCTAGAAGTTTTGTGTACATATTATATATAGGCTATGGGTAGGTTGGGGCCTTGTTCCGATCACAGTACATCCATCACCAGTGTTACATCCCATACCTTAGCATTAGGATCTGTCACAGTAAATCCACATCAGTTCGAAGGGATTTTGTCTATTAGGAGGTTATAGAGGGTTTAAGACATTATTATTATGAGACCCTGTAAGTTTATAACCTTGATACCATTAGATATTATGTTAATGTGGTACTTTCTTTTAAGTGAACTATTTTAGTAAAAGTTTTATAAGTATAATTTTTGATAGTTACCATTATTACTATTTTCGGATTTGATAAATTATTCACCTAATATGAGAAAGTTTATGATATTTTCTTTATTTTAAAGATATGAATTATTTTTTTCACAAAAAATAGAAGGTTATATTTTACCATTTTAAGAATTAAGCATACAAAATTTTTTACTCTTTATATGAGATTAGGAAAATTAGAAGTTAAGAAAATATATGTATTTTTACATGAATGTTTTAGTGAAATAATAGTGTATGTATTAATTTAATATGGTACCACATGACCATGATAGTATTATGTATAAAGTGTATTAAAGATAAGTAGAATATTAAGTAATTTGAAATAGTTTTTAATTATGCGGGTAATTGGTTAATTACTAGGTAGCGGGACATTACCTAATTAATTAATTAACTATAGAATATGATTAAAATCCCCACCCCACCCCCAAATGGCAGCCACCCTTTCGTCAAGACTCTTAATATAGTTGATAAGGTGAAATCAATTCAACATCCCTTTTAACTCAAAGATAGATACGTTTGTTTCAACAATCAAAGAATAACAAAGACTTAAATTCCAACCTTGGCTTCATTTGGCCTCAAACCAATCCTTTATTACTTTCTTCCTAATTCAAACCTTGCTACCAACATCAACTTTCCTTCATTAACCTATTAGACGTTTTATTATGATGAAGGTAAAAGCTATAATTGTTGAAGGTTCACTTGCAAAAATTGTGTGAAAAAGGTTACCTGAAACAGACAAACGGTAGAAACCTACTGTATGAAAGAATGCTTGACCTGTTGCAAACTTGCAAAGCGCATTTATGTTACTCTTTGAATAGCTATATATGCATTGATGCAGGTTCTTCAATTAGAAAGTCAATCAGTTTGTGGCCAGGTATGTTAAGGCTAGTCCTTCTTTCTTTTGGCATTATCCAAGTAATGATACGTAAACGTAATGCTATTTCATAAGTGGTTCTACTCTTAGCAGTTAAGGATGTCTATGTTATTTATTCCTATAAAGTGATATTCAAGCATGTCTAAGTATGTTCCTGAGTCTCTATTGAGGTATTTGATAGAGATGTTAATGTTTATAATATAGAGAGATAACATATCTTCATGCATTTACAACCGTGCTATGGCCGGTCGGGCAATTACCACCGGTTGGGAAGTTATGTATCATTATTCCTATAAAGTGATATTCAATCATGTCTAAGTATGTTCCTGAGTCTCTATTGAGGTATTTGATAGAGATGTTAATGTTTATAATATAGAGAGACAACATATCTTCATGCATTTACAACCGTGCTATGGCCGGTCGGGAAGTTACCACCGGTTGGGCAGTTATGTATCATTATTTACCACTGGTTGGGTAGACATGCATATTCATTTACCACCAAGCTACGACCGATTGAGAAGTTACATATTTACCACCGAGATACGGCTAGTCGTGAAGTTACCACTAATCAGTTGGGCCGTCATGCATCATACGATATGGATAATAGTCTCAAAGAGAAGCATTTTGTATATGTAAGTATAATAAGTATGCATATACGGTGGCACTTCAAAGATTCAGGTTGATTCTTATATGTCTTTAATTAATGTTGACTTACTGTTATGTTTAAGTTCTACCTTACACACTCAATACATTATTGGTAATGACGTCCTTTTATTGGGGATACTGCATTCATGCCTGCAGGTATATATAATTAGTTTGACGAGACCTCATAGTACACGATATTGGCTTCAGCGAAGGATCGGTAAGACTCCACCTCATTGGGAGTGCAACCGAGTCTATGAGTCATCGTGTCAGCAGTTTTCTATAGACTTATGGGTAGGTCGATACCCTGTCCCATTTGATGTCAAATAATCATAGAGGCTTTGTATATAGATGTTCATTTTATACAGTATGTCAGAGGCCTTGACGGCCCACATGTATTCACGTTTTAAGAAAAATGGTTCAGTGATACCGTGTTTTCCCACTTACAGTTGTACATTATGAGTTGTGGTCATATGTGACTATGATGGTTACAAAAGGAATGAGTTCAACTAATTCTACCTATGTATGTTCTAGTTTTGATTGGATAATAATGAGTTACATAGTGGTTTCCTCGGGACAATGCGTGTAACGATCCGACCGGTTGTGTTGCATTATCGGACCCCTTCCCCTAAATGAAACTTCCCATAGCGGCACTTTATGATTTATGACTTGCGGGGACTGGTGGTCCGGGATTCGGAGGTGTTTTGAGTGCAATAGGAACAATTGGTTCCTTAAGGTTGGCCTTTAAGGCCAAGTTTGACTTCGGTCAACATTTTTGGTAAACAATCTCAGAATCGAGTTTCGTCAGTTCCAGTAGCTTTGTGTGACGATTTCGGACTTAGGCGTATGTTCGGAATAGGTTTCTGATGGCTCGGGGGCATTTCGGCAGCCAATATTGAAATAAGAAGTTCTTTAAGTCCAAATTTTGGTTTGGGACGTGTTTTTGTGTTTTCGAGGTCCGAATAGAATTCCGAGATCGGGAATAGTTTCATTATGTTAATTATGACATGCCTACAAATTTGAGGTGATTCCGAGTAGTATAGACCTGTTCTGCGCAATGGAATGAAATCTAGAATTTCTTAAATTTCTTAATTTTGAATTCAAGTGGTTTGGAGGGTGATTTTGTGTTTTAGCGATGTTTTGAGTGTTCCTTAAACTCGAGAGAGTCCGTCATATGATTTGGGACTTGTTGGTATAATTTGTCAGGGGCTCGGGTGGGCCCATGGGCCTCGCGGGCCCTGCACGGGGCCAAAAACCAGTAAAATCAAATGCTGGTGCAACTGCTTCTGGTGTGACCGCACCTACGGTCGCCCAGTCGCAGGTGCGAGACCGCGCCTGCGGTCCCCTTCACGCAGTTGCGGAAAAACCATGAACCCCTCCTCTTTCGCAGGTGTGGACTTGTGCCCGCTGGTGCGAGTCTGCTGGTGCAGGATTCCTTCGCAGGTGCGACTCCGCTGGTGCATATTTTCCCTCGCAGGTGTGACCCCAACTTTCAGGCCTAACCTCCACAGGTGCGGCCATTTTCTTCGCAGGTGCGGGACCGCACTTGCGGTCCTAAAGTCGCAGGTGCGAAAATCCTTGTAAGACAGACCTATTTAATGTCCAAAAACACGGGTTTCTTCACATAATCCCATCCCCAACCTCCATTGTTGAGCCTAAGAGCTTGAGTAAACAGATATTCGACCAATTCCTTCAAGAAGTAAGTAATTCCACTCCCTTTTACTAATTAAATTCATGAATTGTCAAGAAATCCTCTACTAATTCCTAGAAAACTCAAAGTTTTGGGTAGTAATTGGGATTTTAGAAAAAAAATGGAGAATTATCCATTTAAGGCTATAAATTCTTTTATAAATCATATAACTTTGTTCCTTAGGCTTCGGGTGAGTGATCCCTTCGAGAATTTTTGGAATCCGAGCATGTGGACCCGGGTTGGATTTTTAGAATTCCTCAAGAATGTCGAAATTGGGTAGACTAGAATGAATTCCCTATGTTGAGCATGCATTGATGTTATTGAACTATATTTGACTAGTTGCGAGCCGTCGAGGGTAGATTTAGGATATTCTGGCGCATCCTTGATCCGAGGGGTGGTTTCGTCGGGAGGTGAGTCTCCTTTCCAACCTTGTAAGGGGGAAATGTCCCCATAGGTTCCTTGTTTACTATGTATACATGTTGTGGGGTCTTCGTACGTACCAAGTGACGAGATTCCGTACGTGGCGACTATATTGCTATGTCGGGTAGCTTTAGGACTCACGAGCATGCCACTATGTACCTTATTTGTACCTTTTATGTGATAAGAGTTGAAGTTGTTGTTGAATTGTTATGGAAACATGAAACATTCTGATTTGGATCCCAGTTGGCTATTTGTGGTATTGTCACAGTCCTGTTGAGTTCACTGTTGAGTTGGTACACACATGTACTTATATATATATATATATACACACACACAAACACACTTGATATCGAGTAAGCACACGAGTCGCAGGGATGATGCGCGACCGTGGGATAGCTTATTATTATTATTATCGAGTCAGCACACGAGTTGCAGGGATAATGCGCGATCGTGGGATAGATTATTATTATCGAGTCAGCAGAGGAGTCGCAGGGGATGATGCGCGATCATGGCATAGCTTATTATTGTATCGAGTTAGCACGCGAGTCGCATGTATAATTCGTGATCGTGGGATAGCTTTCTGACCCTAGTCCTTATGACCACCTTTGTGACTCCGGCCGGTTGTCTTGTCCTAGTATGCGTATGTCCACTTGAGTTTGAGTCACTTTGGTTTACCATGAGTCTTTGAAGTATGGAAACGTAAATATTTTCTTTTGAAAAATGCACGGTCAATTGAGTTATGTACCGTTTCTGTACTTTTTTGTCATTTTCCTCTTGTGAATAGATATATAATATCTCTTTCTCTCTCTAACGTCTCTCCGTCTCTATCTCAACTGTACCAACGCCACTACCGGCGTACATCCGGCGACCAGCGGACCCATGTAAGTCCCCCACTTCCCTTCTTTCTTTTCTTCTCTTTACTCTCCATGCTTTCTTTTCCTTTTCTTTACCCCCTCTTTTATCTTATGTATCTCCAGTCCCACCTCTCCAACATCTCCCGCCCCTCTATCCTTTCCTTTTCTTCTTTTTCCTTTTTCCCCCTCTCCCCAATTTCTCCCCCTTTTCTAGAGGTGATCCCGCACTGCTCTAGCCTTAGTGGTAGCGGCAACTTTGGCGACACCCATTATCTTCTGCTCCCTCCCGTCTCCACTTTCCCCCTTCTTTATTGCTGGTGGTCAAATTCCTAGACCTAGCAGCGACAACAAGGACTTTTACATGGAGACGACTTTCTAGTGAACCTAGAGTGTAACGCGCGAAAACTTTCAGAACATAGTTGTTGTAGACAACACCTTTCTCGGCACCCATTGAGAGTTAATGTTTTACTGTTCTTGCTTAGAATTTGCCAACTTGTCTGCATTTGTAGTAGTTAAGGTTTAGCTTATATTCATTGGTATTTGCTGGTGTAGTGGCTATTCCGAGTGATGGTTATGTAAGGTCGTGTCCTCAGGTTGGTCAATGGGTGGGTCAAGGGGTGGGTAGCAAGGGTTGAAAGGGGGTAAGGCTTGCTCAAGGTTGAGAGATGGATCCTGGAACATAGGGACATTGACGCGTAAGTCGATAGAGTTGGGGAAGATTCTCGATAAGAGGAAGATTAATATAGCATGTGTCTAGGAGACTAGATGGAGGGGGGGGGGGTACGAAGTCTCGGGATGTTAATGGGTATAAGCTATGGTATTCAAGGGGTGTTGGAGACAAGAATAGGGAAGGTATTTTGGTTGATAGGGATCTCTAGGAGTTAGTGGTGGAGGTTAGGAGGGTGACTGATAGGTTGTTGACTATTAATCTAGTGGAATGGGTTCACTTTTAACGTGATTAGTTCGTATGCGCCTCAAGCGAGACTGAGCAAAGACGTAAAAATGTGCTTCTGGGAAGATTTGGATGAGGTTATGTGTAGTATTCCACAGTCCGAGAAGATTTTCATAGGGGCTGATTTTAATGGTCATGTTTGGGAGAAGACTAAGGCTTATGGCGAGGTGCATGGTGGGTTCAGTTTAGGGGTTAGGAACCAGGGCGGTAATTTGTTATTGTATTTTTCTAAAGCTTTTGACTTCATTCTTGCTAACACGGGTTTTCAGAAGAGGGAGGACCACTTGGTCACTTTCCGGAGTAAGTTGCCAAGACTCAAATTGATTACCTTCTCCTCAGGAGAGGTGATAGAGGCCTTTGCATTGACGCAACATAGGTTGTTGGTCATGGACTTGGAAGTCAAGGGAGAAAGGACGAATAGAGTGGGGTACGACCAACCTAAGATCAAGTGGGGAGCCTTGACTAAGGAAAAGGTTCAAGAGTTGGGGGAGAAGCTATTGGCTTTGGGGGCCTGGAGGTGTAGTAGAGACGTGAGTAATATGTGGACCATGATAGCTAACTGCATTAGGGAAGCTGCTAGGAAGGTGTTAGGGGTTTCGAAGGTTTACTTGGGTGGCCACAAAGGTTACTGGTGGTGGAATGATGAGGTTCAAGGAAAAGTGGAAGCTAAGAAAGCGGCATATTTGAATCTAGTGGGGAGCACAGGCGAGGATGAGTATAGGACGTGTAGGGATTGTTATAAGAAGTCAAGGAGAGAGGCGAATATCGTGGTCATGACGGCTTAGACAGCATCCTTTGAACAATTGTATGAGGACTTGGGGGTAAAGGAGGGGAAAAGGGGCATGTTTTTTGCTGATGATATAGTATTATTAGGAATGAAGTTATTAGGGATAAGGTGGGAGTGGCATTTAAGGAAGACAAGTTGCGGGAATAGATGTTGCGATGGTTAGGGCATGTGAAGAGGAGAGACATAAATTCCCTGGTCAGGAGGTGTGAGAGGTTGAAAATGGCGGGCTTGAAGAAGGGTAGGGTATGCCAAATAAGTATTGGGGAGAGGTGATTAGGCGGGACATGTCATTGCTTCACCTCACCAAGGACATGACTAGCCACAAGAATGTGTGGAGGTCGAGAATTAAGATGGTGGGTTGACAGGTAGTTGTGAGTTTACTAGTAGTACTAGTACTATTCTTGTATTCTCTTATTATTAGTTCTTTATTACTTTGTTATGTCACTTGCTTCCATTACTTATTATACTATTGTCGTTATTTCTTGTTGCTTTTATTTTTACCATTTCTTTATTCGAGGGTCTATCTGAAAAAACATATTTGCCTTTATAGGATAGGGGTAAGGCTGCGTACAGCCTACCCTCCCTAGACCACACGTATGGGATCAAGCTGTGTTTGTTATTGTTGTTGTTGACTCTTGTGAACACTTAAGACGTTTCCCTTTTGATGAAATAAAAGAATCATTTTCTAAAATAGTGCAACTTCTTATACCGCTTTATTTATACTTAGCTTCTCTTTTCAATAATCTAACTGCTAAAAACTGCATTCCACGATTATAACATGTAACGAAACAACTGACCGCAATGACCCAGATTACGAGGAAGATTACGAGAGCATGTTGCCGACAATATCCCCCAGGAGTTCAAGATGTTTGAAAGTTATAAAAAGAATAACCTCGAAGAAATGGAAGTGGTCAATCTTGGAAGCAAAGAAGATGTAAAAGAAACCAGAATCAACATTTGCGTAGAAGCCAAGCGGAAGGAAAGACTGATTGAGCTCCTTCAAAAATACATCGATGTGTTTGCATGGTCCTATGATGACATGCCGTGATTAAGTACTGACATCATCTCACATCGACTTTCCACCAATCCTACTAGACTGCCATTCAAGAAGAAACCCAGGAAATTCAAACCTGATTTAATTATGAAGATAAAGGAATAAGTGACAAAACACATAAAAGAAAATGTATTAAGGGTCACCAACTATCCAAGCTGGTTGGAAACCATTGTCCCAGTACCCAAGAAAGATGGAAAGATTAGAATATGTGTGGACTATTGAGATCTCAACAAAGTTAGTCCAAAAGACAATTTCTTTTGCCAAAAATCCACATCCTCATCGACAACAATGCGAAGCAACTATAGTAGTTTGTAGATTGTTTTGCTAGGTACCATCAAATCTTGATGCACGAAGAAGATGCAGAGAAGACGACCTTCACCACACCTTGGGGAGTCTACTATTATAGAGTCACGTTGTTCGGCCTCAAGAACGCTGGCCCTACGTACATGAGGGTCATGACGACCCTCATTCATGATATGATTCATAAGGAAATCAAAGTGTATGTGGATGACGTCATCATAAAGTCTCGAAAGACATCGGAGCACTTGGACCACTTGAGGAAATTTTTTGAACGCCTACGAAGGTAAAATTTGAAGTTAACCATGCAAAGTGCGCATTCAGAGTACTATCTAGAAAAATATTGGGCTTCACTATAGGCAGTAAGGAAATAGAGTTGGACCCATAAAAAAATCAAGGCCATTCAGGAATTATCGCCATCGAAGAGCAAGAAAGATGTCATGAGTTTCCAAGGCTCATTGAATTACATCAATCATTTCATAGCCTAGTGCACAGTAATCTGTCAACCTATTTTCAAAATGTTGAATAAAGATGCCACCACATAATGGACTGAAGAGTGCCAGAAAGCCTTCGACAGGGTCAAGGAATATCTCTCAAACCCACTAGTGATGGTTCTCCCGAACTAGGGAAGCCATTGTTGCTCTATTTTCCAGTCTTGGATAACGCCTTCTGCCGTATATTGGGGAAATATGATGAAACTGGTAAAAAATAGCAAGCCATCTACTACTTGAGTAAAACGTTCACGCCATGCGAGGCCAAGTATAATTTGATAGAACACACTTGTTGTGCTCTGACCTGGATTTCTCAGAAACTAAGGCATTATATATCAACATACACCACAAATCTAATATCTCAGCTCGATCCGTTTAAGAACATTTCCAGAAGCCAATGTCTACAAGAAAGCTAGCTAAATTGCAAATTCTCCTCAGCGAGATTGACATCGCGTACATAATTCAGAAAGTTATCAAAGGACAAACTTTAGTCAACCACCTCACAGTGAATCCAGTGGATATTGATTAAGAACTGCGTACCACGTATTTCCCCCATGAAGAAGTACTATTTTCCTTAGAGGATATTGCATAATCATACCCTATGTGGATAATGTTTTTTGATAGAGCAGCAAATCAAATGAGTAGAAATTAGGCAGTCCTGATTTCGGAATCTGGACAGCTTTATCCAGTATCATCAAAGATAAGATTCCCTTGCACCATTAATATGGCTGAGTACGAAGCGTGCATCCTTGGTATCAGAATGACAGCCGACATGAAAATCAAAGAACTTTTGGTTATAGGATATTCTGATCTGTTGATACACCAAGTCCAAGGGGAATGGTCCACCAAGAATGTCAAGATACTTCCGTAACTGTAGATGTACAAGAACTACATTGACCCTATCGAGGCAGATATCAGGTATCGACATGCTTATTGCTTCCATGTAGACGAAGAACGAGATGGTGAACCATGTTATCAGGACATCAAGAGTTCCTCCCAATCAAAGAATACTTGGAAAATGCTTCTAATGGTCGAAAGCGACCCCTCAAGATGCCGACAAACCACTTATTCCTCAATGGAGAAGTCCTGTACAGGAGGACCCCAGACTTAGGTTTGTTGAGATGTGAAGACGCTGACGAAGCAACTAGATTACTAGAGGAAATACATGCAGGAATGTGCGGACCTCACATGAATGGGTTCACATTAGCTAGGAAAATCCTGTGAGCCAGATACTTATGGATGACTATGGAAAGTGATTTGTCCGCTACGTGCAAAAGTGTCACCAGTGCCGATTCATCGGGATTTCATCCGGGTTCCACAAAATGAGTTACATTTAATGGGTTTACCTTAGCCGTTCTCCGCTTGGGGCATGGACATGATTGGACCTATAGATCCTGCCACATCAAATGGACATCATTTCATCTTGGTAGCTATCAACTATTTCACCGAATTTTGGTCGAAACATCTACTTACAAGGACGGCACAAAGGAGGCAGTGGCAGATTTTTTTCGAAACAACGTCGTGTGCATATTTGGGATACCAGAGTCTATCATTAGTGAAAATGTCGCTAACCTCAATAGAGACCTCGCGAGAGAAATCTGCGAGAAATATAGAATCGTCCACCATAATTCCACAGCCTAGAGGCCACAAATGAACAGGGAAGTCGAGGCAGCCAATAAGAATATCAACAGGATTCTACGAAAGGTAGTGGAAAATAATAGACAATGGCATGAGAAACTACCTTTTGCTTTACTAGGTTATCGGACTATAAAGAGAAAAACCAATAGGGAAACGCCTGGTGGTATATTGCACTAAAGCTGTAATACCCGTATAGCTTGAGATACTATATTTAAGAGTCATTCAAGATGCAAATTTGGACGACACAGAGTGGATAGGAGTCATGTAGGAATAACTCATTCTCATTGATGAGAAAATAATAGATGTAATATGTCATGGTCAACTATATCAAAATAGGATGGCCAGTGCTTTTAACAAGAAAGTGAGGCATTTCCAGTTCACACAGGGGCAATTGGTTTAGAAGAAAATCTTTCGCCATCAACAAGAAGCCAAAGGAAAGTTTGCACCAAACTGGCAAGGTCTTTATGTGCATCACCTAGTACTGTCGGGTGGATATTTAATCTTGGTATAAATTTATGGAAGAGTCAACACGAATCCTCTCAACTCAAACGTAATCAATAGATACCATGTTTGAAGATAAACAAAGTTAGGTTTTTGATACAACTGTGATGACCCAAAGGGTCATCTTATGAATTAAGATTCAATTACAGGCTCATTAACCTTAAAAAGACTAATTTTAATTACTTTGATTTGCATGCATAGTCTGAGCGTGAAACCGGAAAGCTTTTATGTGAAAATATCAGAAATAGTAAGTTTGGAATTTAAAATTTGGAGTTTGGTCAACATTTTGAGTAAACGGATATTGATCTGTGTTTCGACAATCTCGGGAGGTCCACAGTAAAATATGGGACTTGGGCGTATGCCCGAAAATAAATTCCGAGGTCCCTAGCTTTAAAAATCAATTTTTGAAGAAAATTGTTTTGTTGGATTATTAAGGAAATAAAGAAATGAATGAATGTGAGAAATCGTTGGTATCAGGCCGTATTTTTGTTCCGGAGCCCGGTACAGGGTTGTTATAATATTTAAGTCCTATCTGTGAAATTTTGTGAGAATCGGAATTGATTTGATGTGATTCGGATGTCCGGTTGGGAAAATAGTGAAGTTGACGTGTTCTTGAGAAAATCATGAGTTTTGAGGTTGAATTCGTAGTTTTAATGTTATTTTTTTGATTTGATCGCACGAGCAAGTCCACATGATATTTGTAGACTTGCGTGCATGTTTGGTTTGGATCCCCAAGGGCTCGAGTGAGATTCAGGTAGGCTACAAAGTGTTTAGAACTTAGAAATCTCAGCTGGTGCACCCGGTGTCTGTCACCAGGCCTCTGGTCTTCCAATTGCAAGATCAGGCTCTGCAATTGCAAAGCTGATAGACCTGGCAAATGCGACATTTGGCCTGGGATGGCGATCCTCGCAAATGCGAACAAAGCCTGGGAAGGCCATCCTCGCAAATGTGATATTTACTTTGCAAATACGAAGACTGCCTAACAAGACCAGAGGTAGCAAATGCAAATTTTAGGTCGCAAATACGAAGGCAACAGTAATTTCGAAGGGTTCGCAATTGCGAACCCCTGATCGTATTTACGATAACCGCAACCTGTTAAGTGGGATTTTAGACAGTATTTTCACCCATTTTTCAATTCAATCAAAACCTAAACCTCCATAGGCGATTTTTCAAATCCTCAAACTTCTCCAAATCATAGGTAAGTGATTCCTAACTACTTTCTTTCAATCCTTTACAGCTTTTTACAAGATTTCAACCAAAAACCTAGAACTTTCATGGTAAGATTTGGGATTTTTGGGTAAAACTTAGGAATTTCAATATTTGGAAATTTAGACCTCGAACTGAGGTCGAATTCAAAAACCAACTGTATATCCGGGCTCGGGGGAGAATGGTTATACGGGTTTTGGTCCGAACCTCGAGTTTAGACCAAGCGGGCCGGGGGTCGATTTTTGTCTTTTGATAGGAGAACATAGGAAAACCATAGTTTTTCATTAAAGATGATTTCTTTAGCAATAATTGATGATATTGAACCAGTTATGATTAGATTTGAGCGGGTTAGAGGAAAATTCTAAAGGAAAAGTTGTGATTGAGCAGTGAGTGGCCTGCGAAATTGAGGTAAGTGTTTGGTATAACCTTGAATTGAGGGAATATGAATTCCCAACTTAAATGCTATGTGAAATTTCATGTATGTGGGGTATAGGTGAGGTGACGAATATCTAGCACCACAAAATTATTTGTTTAATATGATCCTCTCCGTGGTTCCAATTCACTATATTCCTGTTTGGATTGTTTTCGTGATTTCGATGCCTCCATGTCTACTTGTTTTCGTAAACTTGTTGTTAAATATTGTTTCACGTATTTGGAAGTGTTAGTTGATCCCTTGGATTCATTGTGGTAAAAAAAGGGTTGAGTTGGTTGACTGTGTTTTAGAATACACTCCGGTTGGTTTCATTGTGAAATGATAATTGATGAAGTTCATGAATAGTACAATTTCTGCTTACAATTGTTGAGACATAGATATTGTGAAAGGATTTGACCTAAATTGTGAAATTTTTTTATAAATAAAGGGTGATATATATATATATATATATATATATATATATATATATGAAGGAGCAATAAGGGTGGAAAGGTGGGAGCGGGTTGTGCGCTGCAAAAAAGAGCAATAAAGGAGGATATTAATGTTTTACTAACTATATTATAAAGATTGGAAAAATTACGGTTTTATTCTATTGTTCCCATACTCTGATTTTACCGTTATTTTAAATTGAAACTTGGAAATTTTCTTGAGGATTGGTTATAGCTAATATATGGAAAATTTAACCGAGTTTTTTATTAATTGTTGCAAGTTACGGTTTAATTAGTTTATTATTCCCTTCTTGCTTTATTATACACTGTATCCAGGTTATATTATGAATTCTCTGTCGTAGCCTCGTCACTACTTCATCGAGGTTAGGCTCGGCACTTACCAGTACATGGGGTTGGTTGTACTGATATTTCACGATGCACTTCTTGTGCAGATCTAGATTCTGGTCCGAGTTGAGTTATCGAGTAGTAGTTGAGCATTCGTACGGAGACACGAGGTAGATCTGCTGGCGTCCGCAGATTCGTGGAGTCTTCTCTATATTATTTAGATTGTTGTTGTATTTCATTCAAAACAAATATATATTTCTTTCAACAAAATACTTGTAGTATTCTTTAGTAGTTCGTGAATTGTGACTCCAGACCTTGGGTAGCTAGATATTAGAATTGGTTTCGAGTTTCATTTCATTAATTCGTCCATTATTCTTGATTCCTCTATTGGATAGTATTAGATCTCACATTATTTTAAACTGCTTACTTATATTTAATGAAATTGTTTTAATAAAACGGTTAATTAATTTCTAA
This sequence comes from Nicotiana paniculata, assembly GCA_005239505.1. Lineage (NCBI taxonomy): Eukaryota > Viridiplantae > Streptophyta > Magnoliopsida > Solanales > Solanaceae > Nicotiana > Nicotiana paniculata. The sequence continues at coordinate 111,371 of ML365699.1, forward strand.
CATTGGCTTGCCTAGAAAGTGTGGTGTTAGTCTCCATCATGATCCCGAGGGTTGGGAAGTTGGGTCGTGACAAGTTGGTTTCAGAGCCCGGTTTCCAAGGTCTCATAATTCACAAACAAGATTAATAGAGTCTAAGAGATCGGTACGAAGACGTCTGCACTTATCTCTCAGAGGCTACAAAGTTAGGAACAAACTCAATTTTTATTTCTACTCTATCGTGCAATTCTTGGTATCTCTAATACTGATGGAACTCTTCTATTATCACGCAGATGGCGAGAACACGTGCTTCCTCTTTCGCTAACCAACAGTCAGGTCCTCCAGAAGCAGTAGCTCCTACTAGGGGCAGAGGCCGAGGCAGGGGCAGGGCTCGGCCCATTTCTCAGACATCAGCGCTAGATAGATATTGATGAGGGGTCTCCAACTTAGATCGTTCCAGCGGGACCAAATCAGGTCCCAGAGGGGTTTATTGTTATCCCGGTGCTTCAGGATGCTTTGGTCCTAATAGTGGACATTATGGAGAGTGTAGCCTAGACTGGCACACTCCCCGTCGCAACAGCCGTATCTCAGGCTGGAGTCCTGATCAGACTACTCCATAGATTCAGACCCAGCAGCCAATCCAAATGGGGTAGTTCAGCTAGTTGATGCAGCACCACTTGTTGATGCAACAACTATGTTTTCCGATGCTTTGTGGAGACTAGAATGGTTTATCAAGTTTTTCCCTGTTCATTTCAATGGTGCTAATTCAGAGGATCCTCATGAATATCTTGATAGCTGTCATGAGGTTCTTTTGAACATGGGTATTTAGAGACCAATAGGGTCGATCTCGCCGCTTTTCATATGACTAGTTCCGCCAAGAGATGGTGGAGGGATTATTTGTGGACTAGACCAGCTGGGTCACCTGCTCTGACTTGTGATCCATTTTCACATCTCTTTTTGGAAAAGTTTTTGCCTATCACTATTAGAGAGGATAATCGTCGTCAAGTTTGAGCGCTTTCAGCAAGGCAGCATGACTGTCACCCAGTATGAGAATCGCTTTGTGGATTTGTCTAGACATGCTATTCTTTTGTTGCCCACAGAGAGAGAGGGTCGGGAGATTTATTGAGGGCCTTGCTCAGCCCATCAGGTGGAAGATGGATAAAGAGACAGGGACTGAGATTTCCTTTCAGGTTGTGGCCAATGTGGCCCGGAGAGTTTAAACGGTTCTCGGGATACGAGGTTAGGGGTCAGACAAGACGTCTCGCTATTCCGGGGGATTCAGTGGTGCCTCACCTGGAGGCGGGGTTAATTTCAGCAGAGGGCATTCTTCCATGCAATTCCATTCAACACTTCAGGATTCACATGGTACTTCCAGTGGTCGGGGTTCTTATACGCCTCTTTCTGCTCAGCAAGTCTATAGTGCTCCATCAGCTCCTATCAGAGCATCTCCTCTACAGAGTTATTATCGTGGTCAGATGGCTCGCCAGGGTCATTCTCAATATCAGGAGGGATGCTTTGAGTGTGGGGAATATGGGCATGTTCGGAGAGCTTGTCCGAGATTTAGGGATATCAACATCAGTACCAGGGTTCTCATGTCATAGTTCTGGCACCAACTACAGCACCAGCTTCCCAGCCAACCAGGGGTATGGGTTAGGTAGCTACAGGTAGGGGTCAGATTGTTAGAGGTGGAGGTCAGGCCGATAGGGGTGGAGGCCAGCCCGCTAGAGGTGGAGGTCCGCCTATCAGAGTTCCTCCAAGAGACGTGGTTCAGGGTGGCGGGCCCCAGCCCCGATTATATGCATTTCCAGCTAGACCTGAGGCAGAATCCTCCAATGCCGTTATCACAGGTGCCATTTTAGTTTGCAATAGATATGTTTCAATTTTGTTTGATCCGGGGTCTACTTATTCTTATGTATCATCTTATTTTGCCTCGTATTTGGTTATGCCCCGTGATTCCTTGAGTGTCCCTATTTATGTGTCTACGCCCGTGGGAGATGTTATTGTTGTAGATTATGTTTATCATTTGTGTGTGGTCGTTATTGAGGGTCTTGAAACTAGTGTAGACCTTTTGCTTCTTGACATGGTCGATTTCGATGTCATATTGGGCATGGATTGGTTGTCACCTTATTATGCCATCTTGGACTGTGAGACAAGATAGTTACATTAGCTTTGCTAGGGTTGCCTTGATTAGAATGGAAAGGGACTCCTGGTAATTCTCCTAGCAGAGTGATTTCTTATGCCAAGGCTCATCGCATGGTTGAGAAGGGATATTTGGCTTACTTGGCTCATATTCGTGATTCTAATGTTGAAGTCTCTTTGATAGATTAGGTGCCTATTTTTTGTGAGTTTCCTGAGGTGTTTCCGGGAGACCTGCGGAGATGCCACCCGACAGAGATATTGAAAGAATTGAAAGAACAGTTGCAAGACTTGCTTGATAAGGGATTCATTAGGCCTAGTGTCTCGCCCTGGGTGCACCAGTTTTGTTCGTGAAAAAGAAGGATGGGTACTCTACCGATAGTTGAATAAAGTCACCATGAAGAATAAATATGCATTGCTGAGAATTGATGATTTATTTGATCAGCTCAGGGTGCCATGGTGTTTTCGAAAATTGATCTGAGATTAGGCTACCATCAGTTGAATATTAGGGCGTCCAATGTTCCTAAGACAGGCTTTCAAACGAGGTTTGGGCACTATGAATTTTTGGTGATGTCTTTTGGTTTGACTAATGCCCCAGCATCCTTTATGGAATTGATGAATAGGGTTTTCAAGCGTCATCTGGATTCATTCATTATAGTGTTCATTGATAATATTCTAATATACTCCTGCAGCTGGGAGGAACATGAGCACCTCCGGATAACGCTCCAGACTTTGAGGGATAATCAGTTGAATGCAAATTTTTCAAAGTGCGAGTTCTGGTTGAATTCAGTAGCTTTATTGGGTCACATCATATTAGCAGAGGTTATTCAGGTAGATCCTAAGAAGATAGAGGCAGTCAAGAACTGGTCTAGACCCACCTCAGCCACGAAAATCAGGAGTTTCTGGGGTTTGGCGGGTTAATACCGTCGTTTTGTGGAGGGTTTCATCCATAGCAGCCCCAATGACTAAATTGACCTAAAACGGTGCCCCATTCAAATGGTCGGATGAGTGTGAGGCGAGCTTTCAGAAGCTCAAGATAGGCTTGACTTCAGCACCGGTGTTGGTGTTACCATCAGGTTCAGGATCTTTCACGGTATATTGTGATGCTTCCTGTGTTGGGCTTGGAGCGGTATTGATGCAGGAGAGCAGGGTGATTGCATATGCGTCTCGACAGTTAAAAGTTCATGAGAAGAATTATCCTGTTCATGACTTTGAGTGGGAAACCATTGTTCACGCATTGAAAATATGGAGGCATTATATTTATGGTGCGCCGTGTGAGGTTTACACGGATCATCGCAGTCTCCAGTACTTGTTCAAGCAAAAGGATGCTAATTTGAGACAGAGGAGATGGTTAGAGTTATTGAAGGATTATGACGTCACTATGTTGTATCATCCGGAGAAGGCCAATGTGTTGGCCGATGCATTGAGTAGGAAGGTAGTGAGTATGGGAAACCTTGCATTCATTCCACTTGGCGAGAGACCATTAGCTTCAAACATTCAGACTTTGGCTAATCAGTTCGTGATGTTGTATATTTTTCCCAGCCATGTTTTAGCTTGTACAGTCACTCGGTCTTCCTTATTTGAGGATATCAGAGATCGGCAGGATGATGACCCGCACTTGATGGTCCTTACGTACACAGTTCGGCGCGGTGGTGCCAAGAAGGTTACAGTTGGAGATGACGGTGTTTTGGGAATGCAGGGTCGTATATGTGTGCCTAAAGTTGATGGGCCTCATGAGTTGATCCTTGAAGAGGATCACAGTTCTGAGTATTCTATTCACCCGGGCGCTGCCAAAATGTACCAGGACCTACGACAACATTATTGGTGGCGAAGGATGAAGAAGGACATTGTTGCTTATGTGGATCGTTGTTTGAATTGCCAACAGGTGAAGTATGAGCATCAGAGACTCGGTGGTTTGCTTCAGCAGATAGAGATCCCTGAGTGGAAGTAGGAGTGTATCACTATGGACTTCGTTGTTGGACTCCCACAGACTTAGAGGAAGTTCGACGTTGTTTGGGTTATTGTGGATAGGCTGACTAAATCAGCACATTTCATTCCAATTGCAAGAACTTATACTTCAGAGCGGTTTGCAGAGGTATATATGTATACGGCTAAAAGTGGAGAGCCCGATTTCACGGCCATTTTGATAAGAATGAAGGCTTGATGGCCCGAGTTTTGGTATCGGGGCGCATATCGGAGGTCCTCGACCTCGAGGCAATATATATCGAAGGTCCTCGACCTCGAGGCAGTACATATCGAAGGCCAATATGGAAAGGCGGGAAATTCCCAAGGGGCACGTGGTTAAAGCTACAAGATACACAAAATAGTACAAGCCCGTACCGTGGCATTAAATGACTATACCAGCCATATCTCTTTGCATTAATTACACATGTACTATGTTGGGATTCCCCCTCATATATAAAGGGGACCCTTGTTACTTTGTAACATATATGATATTCAATACAAGAACAAGAACATCCTCTGCTCCCTAGCTAAATCATTCTCTAAAATTGCTTCATTGATTTATTGCTTCTCATTTATTGTGTTCTTGAATTATTCTTCATTTATTGCTTATTATTGATCATAAATAGGCCATTCTTAAGGCATTCAATACTGTTATATTGTTGTCGATAACCCCCGGTCAGGCATCTAGACCTCGACCTCTAGGCCATTTCGACCACCCACGAGACTAGTCTCCCCGTTACTCGATTTGCATAATTTCGTTCCTTTCGTTCTTATTTTGTTTTTCTCACTTCATTCTTAGAATCTACTGACTAATTAATCACTGTTAATACAGATCACATATTTTTAGAACAACATAATCAAATTTAATTGTAATTACCATTTTCTATGTAAACAGTTTGGCGCCCAATGTAGGGCTAAAAATAATAGTGATTGTTTTAGTGCTGGTTTTATAAAAACACAAGTTATTCTTCACACTCTTTCTTGTCCAAAAATCTTTAATTTCATGTCGGAAAATGTCTAACTCAGTAAACGCACATGAAAACAACGGTCATGAGGACCATAGAAAGAATGGCGCAGCTGCCTCAAGTGCCGGCGTGCCACCGCAAAACCCTGAAGGGGCACCAATGCAAATTCCTGTTGATGAAGGCTCACGCAACGTGCAACATGTTAATGTGAGCTCTCATACAGACAAAAGCGTTCGTGAAGGAGACCAGCGTGAAGCACAGGGAACCCCTGCTCAAAGGGAAATCGAAGTTAGCCTTCATGTCATTTTTGAAATGTTGCAGGCACAACGGGTGGCTATTGCTCAGCTACAGAGCCATCAGAGAACCCCGAGTCGAACAGGCACCGGAAAGATCGAGCAATAATGGGTCAGCAGCCGACCCCGCCATTATGAAGATCCTCGAAGACCTCGTAAAGAGGATTTAATCAGGCGAAAAGAAGATAGAAGCTAACGACAAAAAAAAGGAGACCTACAACTCGAGGGTCGATCAAATCCCAGGCACACCCCCGATTTTGAAGGGTGTAGATTCAAAAAAGTACGGGCAAGAGCCATTCACGGCAAGAGCAGCTCCGATGCATTTCCCGAAGAATTTCAGAATGCCCGATCTCCCGAAGTACATCAGAATTTTGGACCCCAATGAGCACATTACTGCCTACATTTGTGATGTGAAAGGGAACGACTTGAGAGACAAAGAGATTAAATTTGTTCTAGTGAAAAAATTCGGAGAAACATTATCCAAAGGGGCCATGATGGGGTATCATTACCTGGCCCCAAACTCGATAGATTCATTTTCCATGATGGCATACTCCATTGTAAAAGCACATGCCGGTGCCATCATGTTCGTTACAAGGAAATATGATGTTTTCAAAATCAAGCAAAGGGAGAATGAGATGTTAAGAGAGTTCGTGTCCCGCTTTCAATTGGAACGAATGGAATTACCACCGGCCTCTGACGATTGGGAGGTACAAGCCTTCACTCAGGGCTTGAATGAGGGAGGCTCGATAGCTTCGAAACAGCTAAAGCAGAATTTAATCGAGTACCCCGCCATAGTTTGGGCGGATGTGCACAACATGTACCAATCGAAGATCAGGGTCGAGGAAGCCCAACTGGAAGTCCCCTCGGGATCGGTGTATCCTTTCAGAGTCATAGCAAAGGAAATGAAGCCTCCATTGAGAGAGCCAAGGCTAAGCAAAGACAGGTATCAACCATACGAAGAAAATCAGAGGAATAACTCGAGACGCAACGTACCTCGGAATGACCAAATGATGGACCCAGGGCAGAATACTCGGGGACTCGTGAGCACAGCAGGGTTTGACAGGCACGCGGGGCCGGTAGAAACACCCCAGCTATTTGTGTATAACTTCAACATCGATGTTTCAGATATCGTATTGGCCATAAGAAAGACCAGGTACACCAGGTTGCTGAGACCCATGCTATCAGATCCTTCAGAAAGGAACCCCATCTTGATATGCGAATATCACGATACCCACGGTCATAGGACTGAAGATTGCATACAGCTTCGAGAAGAGGTGGCCCGACTAATGAGCAAAGGGTACCTTCAAGAACTCCTCAGCGATAAAGCTAAAAATCAATTTCGGGAATGAGAGGCAACCAAGAAAATTGAAGCAGAAGAACCACACGTCATCCACATGATTATTGGTGGAGTCGACGTCCCTTAGGGGCCCATTTTTAAGCAAACAAAAGTATCCATCACCAGGGAAAATTGAACTCGGAGATACATACCTGAAGATGCCCTTTCATTCAGGAAAAAGGACATCGAGGCTTTATCTCAACCTCATAATGACGCACTGGTAATTTCTTTTCTTTTCAATAAATTTCAAATTAAATGTGTGCTCGTGGGTCGAGGTAGCTCGGCCAACATAATTCGGTCGAGGGAGGTAGAGCATGTCGGGTTGCTCGACCAGTTCATACCGGCCTCTCGAGTCCTCAACGGATTCAACATGGAAAGCGAGACAACGAAAGAAGAAATCATCCTCCCAGTCAACTTTGTCGGCGCTATTCAGGATACCAAGTTTCATGTCATTGAAGAAGACATGAGGTACAATGCATTGCTTGGAAGGCCATGGATTTACAATTTGAGGGCAGTGCCGTTAACCCGTCATCAAATAATAAAGTTTACTACAAAAGATGGAGTAAAAATAGTATACGGAGAGCGGAACACAGCGAAAGAAATATTCGCATTGCATGATGTGGCGCTGACACCTTCTACATCGAAGGAGCCAAAAACAAGTAAACAGCCAAGTAACAATCACAAACTACTTCCTCGTAGGAACGAACAAAGGTCCGTGCCGCGTCCTCGAAATAGATAACCAAAATATATCAAGGCTCTAGCGCCATTGCAACTAAGGTACAACCCTCTCCCTTTTTCTTTAACACTTTATGCTAACCTGCGTGCAGGTGTTCGATTGAATGGAGTCGAAGCACCCCCCACCTAGAAGGCCTTAGGTTTTAAAGCATGTGTTGCGCTCTTTTTTCTTCGCGTCGGATTTTATCCCAAAAGGGTTTAGCCAGCGAGGTTTTTAATGAGGAATATTCATATGCTACCTAAGGATAACTCACCAAGTATTCAAGGCTTCTCTTTGATCAACCCCGAGTACTGAGGGGAATTCCCCTAGGAGATCACTAGAATATGCCAAAGAGGGTCTCGACATGAGAATGATGTATTGGACCAAACGGTCGAATGAACTGTGTCTGCATAGAATAATCGAACCCTCGATGGTAAAAACATGTATACTTGTACCAAGTAATCAGAGAAGTTCCTTCTATCATCAAAACATTTCGCATATCAAAGAAGTTTTCTATTTTCACAAGAGAGAGCCCCAGGGCCAAAAACTTATCAAGCACTCAGGAACTGTCCTCGACAGTCACTCTATCAAGTCACCAAAAACTCGAAGCCATAAGACCTCAGGGCCGGAAACTTCGAGCTCATAAGCCCTCCTCGAGGAAACATCAATTCCAACTCGGGGATTTCCCTGGATAGTCATCTCATCAGGTCATCTAACTCGAAGTCGTAAGACCTCAGGGCCATCAACATTAAACTCGTAAGCCCTCTATGAGGCAACATCCAAACTAAAAGACCTCAAGCAAGGCATGTACAAATTTGAAACAACTTAAAACAGGCATAAACCCCATATCAAAGTCAAGGTTATATATCGAACTTGTAAGACCCAAAAGGCATACCCTCAAATATAGACACCATGTCTATCTCACTCGGGGACTAAAAGGATACGGCAAATACAATGACCACCGTCATAAGGCTCCGGCAAAACTAACGCAACTCAGAGACATCCGACTATTGCCATAAAATTACAAGCTTCCAATTACTTTGAAAAACTTCGAAAAGAACTGGTTAAAGGTTGTACCGACCTAAAGCGTAAGAGACCAAGTCGCAAGCTACACTAAATATCATACCGACCTAAAACATAAGAGCTCAAGTTGCCAGCTACATCAAAGGTCGTACCGACCTAAAATGTAAGAGCCCAAGTCACCAGCTAGTCGTATCGACCTTGCGCGTAAGATCCCATGTCGCCAGCTACAGGTCATACCGACCCAAAGCGCCTCAGGGCCGATTTGAAAACTTGAGGGTCGTTGAGATCGAATCGAAACCCGACTCAGAGATTAAGCCGGACATGGTTAACTAAAATGCTTCAGGGCCAAAGATGCGTAAGAGCCCGAGTCGCCAGCTACACCGAAGGTCGTATCAACCTAAAGCATAAGAGCCCAAGTCGCCAGCTAGTCGTATCGACCTTACGCGTAAGAGCCCAAGTCACCGGCTACAAGTCTTACCGACCCAAAGCGCCTCAGGGACAATATTAAAACCTTAGGGCCCTTGATCTCGAGTCGAAACCCGACTCAGAGATTAAGCCTGGCACAGTTAACTAAAATGCCTCAGGGCCAAAGATGCATAAGAGCCCGAGTTTCCAGCTACACCGAAGGTAGTACCGACCAAAAGCGTAAGAGCCCGAGCCGCTAGCTTATAAAGCCTCAGTGCAAATTTATGACCCCAAAGGTTTCATCTCAAAGTCAAAGTCATCGGGCTAACTATCGGCAAGAAAATCAAACCAAATAATTTTTCATATATATATGTGCATTAGAAATACATATTTACAACACTCCCACAAGAGTCTTATGCAAACAAACAAAATTGAAAATCTAGTCTACTCTCAGGATCAGCACCCTAAAAGGCCCCTCAGGTCAGCTCCTACAGCAGCCTTCAAATATCAGCACCATTTCAAGAAGAAAGGGAAAACTAGGCACTGATCTCGTCCGCCTCGGCCTGCTTTATCTCTTCTGAGAGGTCAAATCCCCTAGCATGTATCTCTTCGAGGGTCTCCCTCCGAGACTTGCATCCAGCATACTCATTGCCCCTCATCTCTCTGTCGAAAGCTCCTCTCAGTTTAGCTCGAGCGTCAGCAACGTCTTTCAAGTAAACAACCATGTTCTTATCGGCCTTCACTCGAACTTCCTCTGCTTTCGCCCGAGCGTCCACAACCTCGGCCTTCATATTTATAAGATCAGCCTCGAGCTTGACAATCCTGCTCGTCTTCTCGGGAACTGGAAAGTTATATCTCAAGGGAAGCACCATTGGCCAAAGCATTCCTTTGGGCCGCAACATGTACGCGTACTTGCGCCTTCAACTCTTGGTATTCGGACCTAACTTGACCAAGCTCGCTCCAGAGGCGCTCCAATGCTTATGTAATTCCGTGCAACTTAAGCACCAAATTGTTAGTTCCCAAAAGCGAGAAAGGAAGCACCTACCCCTTCAGGGTAAGGGTTACATGACGCTCGAGTTTGCTTTCACAATCCGGCTCCGATGCATCATTTTTGTCTTTTCATTACAAATAAGCTTGAGAGATTTTTTCTTACCCAAAGTTTCCTGCAACCGTGTCTCATAGCAGAGCAGCTGGAACATGAGTTTGTCAAAAACGTACAAAAGAAAAACTTCAGTTCAAGGAAGGAAGATTCATAGCTAAAGAGCCAGCAAGGCCGATTAAAGCTCAACTCGGAACAGAGCCACTGGGCCTCCTTAAACATTGAACATGCATCTACTGGCCTGGCCCCATCGGCCCCAGTTGAACCGCTCTCAATAGGGGTATGCGCACTCGAAAACTCACTTGGTCCGGGCGGCCCCTGATCGCGAGCATCCCTCGAAGTAACTTCGAGGTCAGAAGCACACGATGGTGGAGGACCCTTGCCCTTTCTCTCTTGGGGAACCTCTTCTTCAAAATTAGAAATCCTAGGCCTGGCGGAATCGGCAACCTTGGAAGGGCCCCCGACTCGAGCTGTAGACAAAGAATCAGCCTCGTAAGTGGAGCCAACGTCCGTAGAATGACCAATGTATATAAAGCTCTCCTCAGCAATGACATCTCCTTTATATCTCTGAGAAGGCCCCGCCTCATCGAGAATGTCCTCACCTATAAAGGATCTTACTTGCTTATTATCCTCCTTGGGGCCTTCCCTCTCCTTGAAGGGGCACAATCTCATTTCGCCGAACCCACCAACACCTGCGTTGTCTAAGTTGGTACGCACAAAGGGAAATGATCATCAAAAGGGATATCACATGACTCATACCGTGGTTCTTTGCTTCCTATCTTCTCTTCGAGAGATCATGCCACTTGCACTCGTTGTATGTCGAGGAAGTTGCCAACTTCCGAGTCCAGTCCGCAAGATTGGGGACCTCCTCGGAAACCCACGGGACCTCTGAAAAAGAGAAAAAGAAACACTCTTATAAATTGATAAAAACGAAATACACTAAGGCACGGTGTGGCACTTACGTTTGAAGTTCCATTTTTCGGGAAAAGGCAGGAACTCCATTGGAATGATATCGACGGTCCCCACCTGAACAAATAGAATCATCTATCCTCCATTTCAGTCCTCGTCATCGCTGGAAATGAAAGGCCTGGTGGACCGGTGTCATAACGCAATCACGCCTCGACAATGTTGTGGCCGATATAACCTAATAAGGTGGCTGAGGGTAAATTCAAGCTCAGCCTTTTCGGTGAAATACCTCATTATCAGCACTATCCGCCAAAAGGACGGATGAATATGTTCCAGGGAGACTCGATACCTTTTGCAGAATTAGAGCACAAGTCGGTCGAGGGGGCCTAATGTAAATGGGTGCGTATACACGGTCAAGAATCCCTCTACATAAGTCATGACGTTCTTTTCTCGAGAGGGTATCTGCAGCACCACATTTTCCGCCAGCCACAGTCTCTCCTCACAGCCTCGATTGGTTTTCTTATAACGATCGGATGAACCTCGAGGCATGCTCTCATGGCCCGGGGCGTCGAAAGATTTCTCTAATGCAAAGTCTTTTTTCGAAATGAAGCAGTACGAGGTCAGCTCACCATACGTCGGTTGTGTACCACCAGCCAGGCTAGGGGCAGAAGAAGAATTTCCCTCTTCTTGTTTAATAGATTCGGGCATGGAAGCCATAGCTATTCAAAGCAGAGATAAACAGGAAGAAGCGAAAACAGTTTTCGCAAAGATGGGAAAGGGATGACAAAGTTCAAAGAAAAGCGGAGCTGTTTGCAAAAGTGCAAGAGTTAGAACGAAGGAAAAGCAAGAATATTTATATAACAAAAGGTGGTCAACCAACTGCTTTGAAGGCCATTCAATTTCATACAATTCGTCATAACGTTTGGGGAAGTGTACCGGTGGGGACACCTCGTCACTTCACAGTCACGTCACATAAATGATACCGTCATAAAGGGTTCGAGGAATCAAAGCTCGCATGCCGACCTAGACTCGAGAAGGTGTCCGATCTTGAGAGGATATACTATTGCAAGTGTGAGTTCCGATGAAGCTAAGAATCGAAGCATAAAAGTCATATTGTTGGGTAAAGGTTACGGAACTAAGTTTGTGAAAAATGTGACAAAGGATATTCTATTTCAAAAAATATATTTATAAGTGTTCTTTACAAACAATTCTACTGAAGGGTCCCATATACAGAGAGAGGAGAAATTAAAAAGAAGGAAAAACTACTCTTCGCCTTCGCTGCTGTTTGAGCAGCTTTCAGAGTCTTCGTTTGATGTACTCGGCATTGTATATTCCTCCTCCGGGACCCTGGCTGCTTCGATCTTGGCAGAGATATCCAAACCTCTGGCGTTCACTTCCTCGAGGGTTTGCCTCCTGGCTTGTGCCCTGGCATAAGCAACTTCCCGAGACAACTTCAGCTCGGCCTTCTCGGATATCTCCCTTGCCCGGTCATTTGCAACAGCAACATCTCTCTTGTACAAGGAGACATAGTCACTGGACTCAGCCTTGGCCGCAGATAGCGCATCATCCTTCTCCTGAGCACCTCGAAGAAGGTCTTGAACCAAGGATAGCTCCCCCGAAGCACCTCCCTCTCCGAAGCTGTAGCATTATTCAGCCTAGCCAGCTCTAGGACCTCGGTGTCCTTGGCCGCAACCTCCTATCGAAGCCGCTCCACTAGGGCGTCCTTCTACCTAATTTGAAATAAGAAAGTAGGTCAATCAGTACCAAGAATTACAACTGAAGGTAAGAATGTGGGTACCAACATACCTACTCGGAGAAATCAGCCCTCTCCCGAAGTGCTCTCTCCGAGCTTGCCCCAAGGTTGATCAATTACCCCTCCTTTCGAGCACACAAAGCCTCTAGTTTGACTGACTCCGCCATAAGCTTCTCAAGATCCTCCCCACGATGATTCAACTCATCTTGTATCTTGGAAAAAGCTTTGTCATACAGCTTCTTTACGTATAACACAGAGAAGAGAAATCAGAAAGCAAGAATTTTAAAATAAAAAATAGCGTATTGCTTCTCAAAATGTCACCTGCTTTTGGATCCTCTCGGCTTTCTCGAGAGCAACTGTGGCATCAACATCGGTCTCCTCATATATCCCCTCGAAGTAATATTTAAATGCGTTATCCTCTCCACCAGAGGTTTCTAGACCAGGATCACTCCTAACTTGAGCATCCCGTATCTCCCTTGGAGAAAATGACGGGCCCAAATGAAGCCCACCAGCAATATCAGCCTCCATCGTGGCTTTTTCCCGACCTCAAAAAGCTCAAGTAGAAAGCCCTCAGAGCTCCTCAATACCTAATGTGCCATGTCTGATGAGCGTCTCGGGGACTGCGCCTAAACCCTCCTCAATGGTCTCCTCTACGAACGGAGGCTCCACATCGGCCGCCTCTAACTCAGCAGACGACCACTCAACAGCCCTCGAAGCCTCGTCGCTTCGTTTTACCCTTTGTACCAAAGGGAAGGCCTCATTGCTCTCTTCCTCGGCGCGCAGGCTCTCAGCGGCCATCGAAGAAAAGCCTGTGGCATCGGTCCTGGGCTTTTGAGTCTTTGGCCTTTTTGATTTTGGAGGCTCCATCAAGGCTTATTTCTTCCTCTTCTTATCTTTGGTGGTCTTCAGGGCCTCTTCTTCACCACATGGGGAAGCGTTATCAACACGCCTTCACCAAGGCCTGCACAAACATGTCGTGTTAGAAAACGTCATCAACAAAAGTTCTTACAAAGAATGTAAACACAATAGCAAAAAGAGCGTACCATGGTTCTTAGCCTGCCATTGTGTTTTGGCCAGCTCATGCCGTACGCGTTTGTTGTATGGGAAAGCGGAGTCTAAATGTTTAATCTACCCCGTAAGGTCCTGAAATGCACCGGGAAACCAAATAGTGGTTGTACCAATTGAAAGAAAATCAGTCGAAAGAAAAAGAGACAGCAAAGCATGTTCGATTCAGGGTACTTACGTTTCATATTCCATTCCTCCGGGAATGGCATCATGTTAGCAGGGATGATGTCTGAAGTTCTGATTCTAACAAATTGGCTCATCCATCCCCGATCTCTGTGCTCGTCGATGCAAGCAAGAAACGCCTTGGTGGACCAACAGTGTAATTTAATAAGGCCCTTACTCAAGAGTCGAGGGCTCTACAATCTGATCAAATGGTCGAGGGTGAAGGTCATTCCCTCGACCATGTTGGTAATGTGATGAAACATATATATAATCCTCCGAAAATAAGGATAGATTTGACCGAGTGTCACTCGGTATTGATGGCAATAATCAAGAATCACCGGGTCAACCGGTGGAGAAGAAGAATCGACGAGGCCTAGGGTGAGGTGGTATGTATATGCACTAAGAAAGACAACCTTGTGCGTGACTATGCTTTCTTCAGCTGTAGGGATCTCTACTCGGGCTGTCTCCCCCCTATGGTAGTCAAGTTTGACCCTCTCTACATCCGATACTACACTTATGTATCAGCTCATGGGGTCGCATCGACCCGGTGTAGAAGGGGGTTTTTCTATTGTAAAGTCAGAAATGGTGTCGAAAGGGCCAAGAATGCATTGCTTGATGGTAAGAGGATTTTTTGACTTTCCATGATAGCTATCGAGTTTTGAACTGAGAAGATGGGAAAAACGTGCACGGGCAGAAGATATGAAGGGAAAGCACTTAGTTGAAATTTGAAGGTTTGAGGGAGAAGATGCAAAAGTATGAAAAGGAAACTGATTGTAGTATTTATAGAGGCCCTTTGGGCATGCTTGAAGTGGGAAAGCAGAACCTGTGATGGTTCATGGGCTTCTCGAGAATTGTGTTGACAACGACCTCTGTGCAGCTTTTCGTGTAACATCATTTAATGCTCTGAATTGACTGACATTATAGTAGGAGTGTAGAAGAGGCAAAAGGTCAAAGCCATTTCTTATCTCTTCATTCTATGAAACGTGAGGACTATCTGTATACAACTAAAATCAGAGAGCCCAATTTCACGGCCATTTCGAGAAGAATGAAGGCTCGATGGCCCGAGTGTTGGTATCGAGGGGCATATCGGAGGTCCTCGACCTCGAGAAAATACACATTGAAGGTCCTCGACCTCGAGGCAGTAAATATCGAAGGCTAACCTGGAAATGTGGGAAATTCCCAAGGGGCACGTGGTTAAAGCTAACAAGATGCACAATATAGTACAAGCCTGTACCGTGGAATTGAATGACTTTACCAACCATATCTCTTTGCATTAACTACACATGTGCTATGTTGGGATTCACCCTTATATATAAAGGGGACCCTTGTCACTTTGTAACATATATGATATTCAATACAAGAACAAGAACATCATTTGCTCCCTTGATAAAACATTAAGTATAACTGCTTCATTGACTTATTGCTTCTCATTTATTGTGTTCTTGAATTATTCTTCATTTATTACTTATTATTGATCATAAAGAGGCCATTCTTAAGGCATTCAATACTGTTATATTATTGTCGACAACCCGCGGTCAGGCTTTTAGACCTCGACCTTGAGGCCATTTCGACCACCCACGAGATTAGTCTCCCCGTTACTTGGTTTGCATAATTTCGTTCCTTTCGCTCTTATTTTATTTTTCTCACTTCATGCTCCGCATCTACTGCCTAAGCATTCGGTGTTAAAATAGATCACGTATTTTTAGAACCACATAATCAAATATAATTGTAATTACCATTTTCAAGGTAAAAAATATATTCGAGAGATTGTTCGCCTTCACGATGTGCCCGTGTCTATCATTTCTGATTGGGGTGCACAGTTTACCTCGCACTTTTGGAGGGCAGTTTAGCGTGAGTTGTGTACACGGGTTGAGTTGAGCATAACATCATCCACAAACGGACGGGCAGTCCGTGCGTACTATTCATATCTTGGAGGATATGCTATGCGCATGTGTTATTGATTTTGGAGGTTCTTTGGATTAGTTCTTATTGTTAGCGGAGTTTGCCTACAATAATAACTACCAGTCGAGCATTCAGATTGCTCCCTACGAGGCATTATATGGTAGACGGTGCAGTTCGCCAGTTGGATGGTTCGAGCCGGAGGCTCAAGTTATTGGGTACACACTTTGTTCGTGAGGCCTTAAATAAGGTCAAGGTTATACAGGATCGACTTCGTGCAACTCATTCTTGGCAAAAGACTTATGTCGACCGTAAGGTTCGTGATGTGGCATTCATGGTTGGAGAAAGGGTATTACTTCGGGTATCACCCATGAAGGGTGTTATGAGATTTGGGAAGAATGGAATGTTGAGCCTAGATATAACAGGCCATTTAATATTCTCGAGAGAGAAGGGGAGGTAGCTTATAGACTTGCGTTTCCTCTAGGGTTATCCTCAGTTAATCTGGTATTTCATGTACCTATGCTCTGGAAATATCATGGTGACCCGTCCCACGTGTTAGATTTCATCTTTGTCCAATTGGATAAAGATTTAACTTATGAGGAAGATCTGGTAGCCATTTTAGACCGGCAAGTTTGTCAGTTGAGGTCAAAGAGTTATCCTTCAGTTTGAGTATAGTGAAAAGGTCAGCCCGAGGCAACTACTTGGGAGTCCGAGTCGGACATGCAGAGTAGATATCCCCACTTGTTTTCCAGTTCAGGTAATTTTCTATTTCTGTTCGAGGATGATCGTTTAGAGGTGGAGATTATGATGATCCAAAGGGTCATCTTATGAATTAAGACTCCATTCCGGGCTCATTAACCTTAAAAATACTAAGTTTAATTACTTCGATTTGCATTCACAGTCTGGGCGCGAAACCGACAAGCTTTTATGTGAAAATATTAGAAATGATAATTTTGGAATTTAAAATTTAGATTTTAGTTGACTCAGGTTATCATTTTCAGTAAACGGACCCAGATCTGTGTTGCGATGATCTCGGGAGGTCCACAGTAAACTATGGGACTTGGGCGTATGCCCGGAATTAAATTCCGAGGTCACTAGATTTAGAAATCAATTTTTGAAGAAAATTATTTTGCTGGATTATTAAGGAAATAAAGAAATGAACTAATGTGTGAAATCGCTGGTATCGGGCCCTTATGTTGTTCGGGAACCCAGTACAGATTATTTATGATATTGAAGTCCTATTTATGAAATTTTGTGAGAATCAGAATTGATTTGACGTGATTCGAACGTTCAGTTGGGAAAATAGCTAAATTGAAATGTTCTTGAGGAAATCATGAGTTTTGAGGTTGAATTCAGAGTTTTAAATGTTATTTTTGTGATTTTATCACATGATCAAGTTCGTATGATGGTTTTAGAGTTGCGTGCATGTTTGGTTTGGAGCCCCGAGGGCTCAGGTGAGTTTCGGGTAGGCTACGAAGTGTTTATAACTTAGAAATCTCAACTGGTGCATGTGGTATATGTCACCATGCCTCTGATCTCGCAATTGCAAAATTAGGCTCCGCAATTGTGAAGCTGACAGACCTGGGAAATGCGACATTTTTGTTCGCAAATGCGAACCAGGTATGGGAATGCCATCCTCGCAAATGCGAGATTTACTTCACAAATGCTAAGACTGCCCAGCAAGCCCAGAAGTCGCAAATGCAACATTTAGGTTGCAAATGCGAAGGCATCAGTAATTTCGAAGGGTTCGCAATTGCGAACCATGGATCGCATTTGGGATAACCGGATCCTGTTATGTGGGATTTTGGACGGGATTTTCGCCCATTTTTTAATTCTTTCAAACCCTAAACCTCTATAGGTGATTTTCCAAAGACTCAAACTTCTCCAAATCATAGGTACGTGATTCCTAACTACTCTCTTTCAATCCTTTACAACTTTTTACAAGATTTCAACAATAAACCTATAACTTTCATGGTAAAATTTGGTATTTTTTGGTAGAAGATAGGAATTTCGCCATTTGGGAGTTTAGACCTCGAATTAAGGTCGGATTCCAAAACTAATTGTATATCCGATCTCGGGGGAGAATGGGTAAACGTGTTTTGGTCCGAACCTCGAGTTTAGACCAAGCGGGTCCAGGGTCAATTTTTGTCTTTTAATAGGAGGACATAGGAAAACCATAGTTTTTCATTAAATTTAATTCCTTTAGCAATAATTGAACCAATTATGATTAGATTCGAGAGGGTTAGAGGCAAATTCTAAAGGAAAAGTTGTGATTGAGCAGTGAGTGGCCTGTGAAATTGAGGTAAGTGTTTAGTTTAACCTTGACCTGAAGGAATAGGAATTCCCAACTTAAATTCTTTGTGAAATTTCATGTGTGGTGAATAGGTGAGGTGACGAGTATCTATACACCGTCAATCTATCTGTTTAACATGATCCCTTCCCCAGTTCCACTTCACTATATTCATGTCTGGATTGTTTTCGTGATTTCGATGCCTCCATGTCTACTTGTTTTCCTCAACTTGTTGTTAAATATTGTTTCACGTATTTGTAAATGCTAGTTGTTCCCTTGGATTCATCGTGGTACAAAAAGGGTTGAGCTGGTTGATAGTGTTTTACAATACACTCCGGTTGGTTTCATTGTGAAATGATAATTGATGAAGTTCATGAATAGTACAACTTTCTTCTTACAATTGTTGAGGCATAAATATTGTGAAAGTCTTTGACCTAAATTGTGAAATCTTTTTATAAATAAATAGATGTGATTAACTGGTGGGAGCGGGTTGCACCCCGTAACAAGGAGTAATAAGGGAGGACAGGTGGGATCGGGATCCACGCCGCAATATGAGAAATAAGGGTGATATATATATAGGGAGGAGCAATAAGGGTGGACAGGTGGGAGCGGATTGTGCGCCGCAACAAGGAGCAATAAGGGAGGATATTCATGTTTTACTGATTATATTATAAAGACTGGAAAACTTACTGTTTTATTCTATTGTTCCCATACTCTGCTTTTACCGTTATTTTAAATTGAAGCATGGAAGTTTTCATGAGGATTGGTTATAGATGAGATCTGGAAAAGTTAACCAAGTTGTTTTATTAATTGTTGCAAGTTATTGTTTAATTAGTTTATTATTCCATTCCTACTTTATTATACATTGTATCCAGGTTATGTTATAAATGCCCCGCCGTAGCCTCGTCAATACTTCATCGAGGTTAGGCTCGGTATTTACCATTACATGGGGTTGGTTGTACTGATACTACACTTTACACTTCTTCTGCAGATCCAGATTCCGGTCGGAGTTGACTTATTGAGTAGTAGCTGAGCATTCGTACGGAGACACGAGGTAGATTTGCTGGCGTCCGTAGATTCCTGGAGTCCTCTCTACATTATTTAGATTGTTGTTTTATTTCATTTAAAACAAATATATATTTCTTTCAGCCAAATACGTGTAGTACTCTTTAATAGTTCGTGAATTGTGACTCCAGACCCTGGGTAGCCAGATATTAGAATTAGTTTCGAGTTTCATTTCATTAATTTGTACATTATCCTTGATTCCTCTATTGGATAGTATTAGATTTCGCATTATTCTAAACTTCTTACTTATATTAAATTTTTGTAAGAAAAGGTCAATTAATTTCTAACATTGGCTTGCCTAGAATGTGTGGTGTTAGGCGCCATCACGATCCTGAGGGTTGGGAAGTTGGGTCGTGACACTAACAGTACTACGTTCAACCTGACTTCCGACGAGGGGATACGTAGGATACCCACGTAGGGTTTGGTTTCTCTCCTCTTCCCCTTTGTCTTGTAATAGAAAAACCAAATATCACTATTGTATGTTGCTCAAGAAATACACCGACTTGATTTCCTCAAAAAGGAATTTGTAGGCAATCTTCATTAGATTCAATCGTCTTTTGTAATTGAACTGTGTTATGTTCGGATTCCACTTGGATTCGTAGGCTGTGTGAGTCAGGCTCGACCATTTTATTCTTAATCTCATCATTCTACATCTATTGTAATCGAACTACGTCTTGACCTGATTCCATTTGGATATGTAGGCTACCTGAGTCAAGCTTGGTAATTTTCATCATACTTCATCATAACCAATTAACTACGTTTCGACTTGATTCTGTTTTGGATACGTATGCAACCTGAAAAGGTTCGGTCATAACTTTAGGAAAGCCTTGTAATGTATTAATTCGATTTGGATACAATCGTGACAACAAGCAACAGTGTAGTCAGAAACATCACAGAGGATCGACATCAATCGGAAAAAGTTTTCAAGAGGATATGCTCGCATGGGGAGAACCTTACATAACATGTCATTATCCGGAACGACTGCATTTGCCTTAAAAAAACAACAAAAATCTATTTTTTGAATGTTTTCTAAACACAAAACCATGTTCAAGGTCGGGGCAAACCAACACTGTGGTCGACACAAACCAAATGTCCAAGGCCGGGGAAAACCAACACTGTGGTCGACAAAAACCAACTCTCCCCTCCCCCCCCCCTCCCACACTAAGAAGTTTTCTATTAGTGGAGGGTTGACAGGGAGTAAGGAAGCACTAGGATCACATTGAGGAAAATGATAGACTTGCCACTTGCCTAAGATTATCTCTTTTCCTTTTTCTCTTAGAATTTTCTAGCCCAACAAAAGCTAACTTTTAAATCCTTACAGGTACCTCAGAATCAGACTGCTAATATGGAAAAATCGGTACATAGCAAACTGTATGCTCACACTAAACGGTGAATCTTGTACAAAATGAGATGTCGACTTCACCAATTAAAGTCTTGTAGATAGCAAACCTTTTGCTCAAAATATCGCAGCATCCTGCACAAATCAAACGTCGACTTCACAGATTGAAGTCTTGTATATAGAAAACCGTCAGCTCAATCAGTTGGAGCGCCCTTTACAAATTGAATGTCGTCTTTTCCAACCCAAGCCTTGTATAAAATAAACTACAAACATTACCAACAAAGCAATTTGCATCGCCACTTCTTCGTAGCGGATACACGAATAGAAAATCGCAAACCTCGTCACCAATCTTCTGCCAACCGATGGTCGCGACTTAGTTTCGCAGTCAAGAGTATCTCTTGGGAATGCTTTCATTTCATTTACCCTTGAGTGCTTTAACAGTTTTCTCATGCTGCTTCAGGCATGATTATGGTTTATTCAATAACTCCCAAGAAGAGAATACTTTACATTTTAGTGCAAATCTCTCCCAATAAGTGGAGACACACTTTACAAATCAAGCTCTCCCGGCAAGCCGAGATAATATTTTCATAAAGCTCTCCCAACAAACAGACACAATTTTTAAATGCTCCGATAGCTGCGGAACACTAAAAAGCCCAGCTAATAACTCGAGTCAAAATCAAGTAGCCCTTAATCCCAATCCCACTTAACGGCTCACTGGTAACCATACATCAACATTCCTGCATCATTTACATTGCATATTAATATATTCTATATTACAGTATATTTGTATGAGTGTATTCCATTTATTTTGTAGGAACAAACACCGCAACATGGAACTATTTCTTAGCAGAAAACCAAATTGTAACGCTATGGAGACAACCAACACATTAGCGGTCTTAAAATATAATCTCAAGACGATCAATGATACTCAAAAATTTCAAATCCTTCAAATCAAGCCGCAAAATTCAAGCTATCATAAGTGACCAATCCTCCATCTCGTCGTATCATCATAGAACGATATGGGGGGAATTCATGCAAGTGCCGCTTCCTCAAAGTCTTCACTACAGAACTACATGAGGCCTAATCCTTATTAAGTCTGAGGTATGTAAGCAATTCAAAGCCATAATGTAGTCCTAGTATCTCCAAAATCTTTACCAATATTTCCAAATCTTCCCAAATTCTTCCTTAACTCAATCCCGCAATTAACCATCCCCATTTCCTGCAATACGTTCCTAAATGTCGGGACAAAATTGGCTTTAGTTCAATTTCTTTGCCTGAAAACTTTTTCATCATCTCCGGTCAAAGAGGGGAAGCTGTTAATGGCCAATTTGACCATCCCTTTTTAAATTAATTTATTTATACTTAATAATTTACAAAAAATATTTGGAAAGTGTTTTATAGTAACAAATATTTATTTTTTAGAAATTAACTAAGTATTAGTTTATAAAATCAATCGCGTGGTATTAATATTATGTAATTGTAAATGTATTCACCTTTTTAAGATTATTAAAATAATTCTTATATATACATTACATAGGTCATATAATTAGTTTGATACTCTTTAATTTCTAATTGATTAGATTATTATATGAAATTCAAAATTAATGTTACAATGTAGGAAAACAATGTATTTTTATAGCAATTAATTAAAGTAATTAGTAGTATATATAATAATTATAATTTTTCCACATTTGATGAAATTGTTAATTTTATATACATAAATTCAATATGGAGTTAAAAGACAAAGGCTACAATTGCAATTCTCAAATCAAAGACAAAATAACCATTTTTTAAATTATTCTTAGCCCAATTATTCAAGCCCAAACGGAATTGCACCAAGTCCAAGAAGTTTCATTTCTCCACTGTGGCGATCAAATCCATCCTTTTTACACTAATCCCGGAACACCACATCACTCCCTAATCCCACTGACAAAATAAACACAAGCAATCCCGACCGTCGATTCACGCAATCAATGGACCAGGTTTAATCCTTCTTTTCTCATTATTTTAAACCATTGCAAGATTTTATCTTAACCGTTGGACTACAAGGATCCAATGGTATCCATTTTTACTCATTAAAACCCGTTAAATGCTTAAATATTAGGACCTTTTATCTAAAAGATCAACGGACCGGTTACCTTCCCCAAAGATTAACCTCAGATACCAACTCCCTATCTCTCAAACCCTAAATCAATTCCCTCTCCCTCGGCCGCCCTAGTTTCCCAAATTTCTCTCTACTCTCCTCCTCCCTTAACCCATCAGTCTCAAAACCTTGCACAAAATTATGCAAGGTCATCTCAATCAAAGCCTAAAACACCTATATGTCCCCTACTATCCGCGAATTATGCTATTCTTTCCTATTTTCGGAGATAGAATTCAAAAACGAAATGGAACCCTGAGACCCTAATTGTGTTACTGAGCTCGCATGTTCTTTCCTCTATGTTTTCTAATCCATGACATGCATGGTTAAGATTCTTCAACACTATCGTCCTTATTCTTGTCCACAGTTAACGCAGTGACCTCCGGACTTTAGGGTTTGTGTGTTGGTTCTCTTCCTTCGACGGTCCATTCCTCATCTCAGATAAAGTAAACACTATTTTCCCCTATGTTTCTTTCTGATTTTACTCAATCTTGCTATGATCACCCACCATGCATCACTCTCCACTACTAATTTGAATATGTGAAGCCATAATAGTCTTCAATGGGACTATAAGTAGAGCCCATAATGTTAGCACCAAACACACAAAAAACACACACCTAACATTGAACAAAAACAACTACATTATCCTTTAAGAGTAATTCTGATCTTTTCGAAACCTAGGGTTTCTTAGTGAATCTTGTTCTTTGTTACTGAGTGCTATTTCTGCCTCGAGCTTGAAGCTTTGGAATCTTAAGCATTAAGAGAGATCCTCTTTTGGTTTGCTTCCTCAAAAAGGTCAGTATATTCCTCAGTTTCTCTCTTTTGCTCATCTCGTGAATGCTATTAAGGTGCTAGTTATCTTATGAGAGTTACAGTAGTTTATGGTGTTTGTAATTAGTATGGGAGTGCTTATGTTCCAATTATGATAGTATATTGTCAGCTTGTGATCATAATTAGTATGGGAGTGCTTATGTTCCAATTATGGGAGTGCTTATGTTCCAATTATGGGAGTGCTTGGGATCCCATGTTCAAACTTGTGAACTTGTAATCACATTGAGAGTTCAATCATGTTTTTGATATCTTCTGTAAAAGTGGATAATCACAATTGTTTTTCCTGAATATTTATTGATGACCCTTAAAGTTCTACGTAGTATTATCAACCCATGTATGTGCTAGAGGCAAACCAATCAGTTCACAGTTTGTTTCCCGGATACATGAGCATATGTATCTTTAAGTTGTTGCATATATGAACCCTATATACCTTGCCTTCCCTTTGCGTGTTCTATTCTCTAATGATCATACCTTTAACAATATGCTTGTGGTGTTTCTTCTCCTCTCTCGCGTGTTTGAAAGTCAGAGCTTTAAATTCACTTGATATGTATTCTTTTATTTGGTATCAAATGTAAACTATGTGTTCTTATGTTAGGAGGGAAAGCATATTTTTGTGGTAGATAATGGTATAGCATTTAGTTTACATTGAAAGGGCCTAATTGGCATTTAAACCTATAAGAAAAACATGTTGTTAGTGGTTAAGGATATTTGGGAGTTTAACTCTAAGTTGGGTTGTGCTCCTCATCACAAGAATTGCACTGGGCCCTGAGTCCCTTGGCAACTTTGAAGTGTCGGGGGATGCAAAGGGGACATAGACCTTGAGTAGAACTTACTCCTTAGCCCTTCACTCATTGGTCCAATTGATTCTTTAGGGGTTTAGTGATTCATGACATCGTAAGGCTTTCAATGTGAATTATTTGTCATGTATAACTACCACATTAGTATAACTTCCCATAGTATTTGGATATTGATAGTCTTGTTTCAGTCGTTTTCTTATATTCATTTCATACATGGTTGAATATGTTGAATATGAAGTATGTGTCTAATCACTTTTCTCTCTGTTTTGGGCATGTATATGTCATGACCCGGAATTCCCAACTTCGGGACCGTGATGGAACCTAACGTTTCAGTCACTAGGCAATCCAGCGTTAGAGAATATTTAAGAAAACATTTATTCAATTCAGTAAATAAAGTCAATTAAGGTAAAACAAAATAAAACGAGTAAGGGATAATGTAAATGCCCATAATATTTACTACAATCCAGATCTGAAGTCACAATTCATGAACTTCTAAGATTTTCTACAAGTAGAGTCTGAAGAAATACAACTATTTGAATGAAAGAAACAATAAAAATAGGGGAAAATAGATAGGGACTTCAAGGTCTATGAACGCCAACAGATCTACCGTGAATCTCCAATGAACCAGTCCGAGCTGCTACACCTCTCGATCAACTGGGACCAATGCCAAAATCTGCACAAGAAGTGCAGAGTGTAGTATGGGTACAACCAACCCAATGTACTATTTAAGTGTCGAGCCTAGCCTCGACGAAGTAGTGACGAGGCTAAGGCGGGTCACTCACATTACACCTTGTACGCAATATAAATAATATGAACAGAAAAAGAAATACAGAACGAAATAAAGAATTCAACTTGAAGTAATAGCTACAACTTCAGGAATAAGCCAACGACGTTCAGAGTTTTCCAATCCTTAAGTGCAAAAGAAAATACCGTAAAACTAACACAGCTCACAGGAATATAAACACACAAGTTGTTGCAGAAAGAAACCCGATCCCACCGTACATCACATAATCCTCCCTTATTTCCTCGTAACAACATTAACAACAGTGAATATATGTCACGACCCAAACTGGAGGATCATGACTAGTAACCGGGCCATACTTGACGAGCACCAACGTACATTTTATCTAATCTTCTTATTATCTTTAAGGGACGACAAGACCAATATAAGTGGTGGATATGGATTATGAACACCAAACAATGATAGATAATGGAATGAACATGGATAATATGGGATAACAAGAGTGCCAAGAAACTACATATATGTTTGGGGCTACCACACTTCCATGAAAGACTATACGACAAAAATCATCCGACAAGGCATATCAAACTATACATAAGCCGACACCTGTCTATGAGCCTCTAAAAGAGCATAAGTAATGCAACATAGTTGGAACAGGGCCCCGACATACCCATAATATCTATAACAAAAATGCATACCAAGACCACGGCAAGTCCGGACCTGAGATGTAAGGCAGGTCAATATAAATATGAACAATAATGTAAAGAGAGGTAGAGAAGATACAACTTGTAACATATGAGTGCTTCTAAGAGACAGTAAGATGAAATGCATGATGCATATATATACATAATCTTTTAAAAACATCCGCCTTTATGGGAATCATCATCATTGTATCAACACCCGCCTCTATGGGAATCATCATCATCATATCATACCCGACCTCAAAGAGGACTCGGTATACCCAACTGATCAGTGGTTGCACAATAGGTGTCATACCTGGCCGACTATAGTTCGGCTCGGTAGAGTAAAATAGATACAAATATAATGCATGTGGGACTCATTGGAATCATGTTCTAAACATTTCAGAGTGACGTAAGGTCGACATTCTCCTTACACATTATTAGGATTAACTCTTCATGAAGAATATTATAAGAATCAGGAAGTACCAACAACATTGATAACATAAGGATAAGAGGATCAACCTCAACATCAATTGTTCCATAAGAAGGGAAACAATGTAAGTACTGCTAGCTTCTAAGAGTAGAGTATCTTTGGAAGCTCATTCATTGCATTATTTACAATCGGGGTCATTCAAAGGAAGGAAAGGGATAGAATCACATACCTTGTATATACTGCCCTAATCTAAACCTATGCAATTGTCACGACTCCTATGTCCACAATAAGAGAAACGACACTATCCTTATCATTTAAGCGTCATAACTATTGTGTATCGACCACAACCTATTTTACGATGAAACGGATAGCACCTCCCCTATATATATGACTGCACACAAGTCAAAAAAATCACCAAACAGCCCAAACAACATCAATAATAATCAAATTGATCCTCCAAAAACAGCCACACACAACCTAATAACTTCATACATAAGACGACCACCGTAGTCGTGTCAAACGACCCGGAAATGTTACGACCAACGACCAGACCACAACCCTACATCTATATGGTGTTTCTCCACACCCTCCCTCTTACAAAACTCCACAATACAGTAGTAAAACACGTAGCCCATAAGCAACACAAAACAGTCCGCAACATGTGAATAACTCGAACTCATGGCTTCCGATCACCGTCCCGTGAGTTCTTACAAGTATAAAATGAATTACCATGAATTTACAGCACACAAATATGTATGAAAGAGAGCATTAAACTCACCTTATTTTCTGGATAACTCATCCCTTATCTTGGTTCTTCAAACTCTAGGGTTTACCCCCAATTTAAACTTGAAAGAGAGGGAAAATCAATTAGGGTTTGTTGATAATTTTTGGGAGGAAGTTTGCAGAGGTTTAGGTATGGTTATTTGTGAAATATAAAGAGGGATATATTTCAAGATAAGACTTTTAATGGGCTCTCTGGATGACCCGAAATTGCCTCTTTTTGGGCTATAATTTAACCAAGTAGGTGACCCACCTACTTGTCACCTAGCAGCTTGTGCAGTCTCGTGAAAATGTCTATATCTCTCTACTACAATGTCATATTAATAAGAAGTTTAATTATTTAGAAACTAGACTCATATATATTCAATTTGGTTGGTATATTACCGTGTAATTCTAAGTAGATAGGGAGAAAAGCTTAATAACATTTGACCTAAAGTTTAAGTAAAACTATGAACCTAAGTTGCGACAACTCTTGTCGACTTTTGTTTCATAACTCATTTGACTTAAAGACTATGATACGGATATTATATGACTCAAATACCTTAAAAAAATACCTCTTGACAATATCAAGCACCCCTTGGTTTACCCAAAAATAGGAGTTACAACATCCTTGATTCGTTCAACTTCTAATACATGTTAATCACTCTTATACACTCTTGTATCATTTAAGAGCAATAGGATTAACTTCTTATAATCTCAAATATAACCTCTTCTCATGCTTACGTCGATTAACTTATGGCATGAGCCAACGTACGTGAATATGGGTTTTAACACCTCCCCCCCTTTAGGAGCATTCGTCCTCGAATGTAAGTGTTTAGGGGGAGCCTAACTCATCATGGATACTAGACAAACTTACAAGCAGTTAAACCTAACATATTGCCTGCAAGGCTACGAAAAGCATTATGGATATGTACACTATCTGCATATCACCATTGTGTATTAAGGAAGAGTACTCTCAAGCTATTGCTTACCTCATAGAGTTGTTTCACCTTCTAATGTGTCCTACGTCCCCTCGGCATCCTTGTTATCTTGAATCTGGAACAAGTAAGGATATTTAGAATTCATCTGCCCTTTTGCTTCCCAAGTAATTTCTTCCGCGTTCTTGTTTCTCCACAATACTTTGACGGAAGCTACATCCTTTGTTCTTAGCTTGCGGACTTGTCGATCTAATATACCTACTGGCACTTCTTCATATGATAGATCCTCTGTAACTTGTACATCTTTGATAGAGACGACTCGAGAAGGGTCTCCAATATATTTCCTTAACATTGATACATGGAATACCGGGTGGACAAATTCCAATTCGGATGGAAATTCTAACTCATAAGCAACCTGTCCAATTCGTCGGAGAATTTTGTACGGACCGATATACCGTGGAATCAGCTTACCCTTTTTCTCAAAATTCATAACACTGTTCATCGGTGAGATCCTCAGGAAAACCCAATCACTAACCTCGAACTCCAAATCACGACGTCGGGCATCATAATAAGACTTTTGCCTGCTTTGTGCTGTCCTTAGCCGCTCTTGTATCAGTTTCACCTTCTCAATGGCTTGGTGAATCCAATATGGCCCATATAGTTCTGTTTCACCGACTTTGAACCATTCAAGTGGTGATCTACATCTACTCCCGTATAGTGCCTCGTACAAGGCCATTTAAATACTAGAATGATAGTTATTATTGTAGGAAAATTCTATAACTGGAAGATGGTCATCCCAATTCCCCTTGAAATCCAGAACTCATGCTCGTAGCATATCTTCAAATGTTTGAATGGTACGTTCAGCCTGTCCGTCAGTCTGTGGATGGAATGCAGTTCTGAGATTCACTTGTGTTCCTAAACCCTTCTGAAAAGACGTCCAAAAGTTAGCCGCAAATTGCGCTCCTCGGTCTGATATAATAGATATCGGTACACCATGAAGACTAACAATCTTCTTGATATACAAATTTGCGTAATCTTCAGCTGTGTAAGTTGTCTTAACTGGCAGAAAATGGGCACATTTTGTAAGTCGATCAACTATCACCCATATGGATTCAAACTTATGATAAGAGCGAGGCATCCATTAATGAAGTCCATATTAATCACCTCCCATTTCCAGGTCAGAATCTGTATATTCTGAACCAATCCACTGGGTTTCTGATGTTCGATTTTTACTTGTTGACAATTAGGACACTGGGCTACAAATTCTGCAATAGACATCTTCATGTTATCCCACCAGTACTGCTCCTTAACATCATGATACATCTTTTTCGAGCCGGGATGGATGGAATATCGGGATTGATGAATATCAATCATAATATTCCCTCTCAACCCTGCCACATCAGGCGCACATAACCGGCCCTGGTATCTCAGTGCCCCATCTGCTCCAATCTTAAAATGCGTAAGTTTACACTGTTGAGTGCTCTCTCTCAATCGTACTAAGGTAGGATCTTCATATTGCCATTCTTTTACCTCGGCTACCAAATATGATTCTGATGTATTCTGTATAGTAACCCCTCCTTCATCAGAGTCTAACAATCTAATTCTCATATTCACTAGCTGATGAAGCTCATTAGTCAACCCCTATCTACTTTCCACAATGTGTACTAAGCTTCCCATTGACTTAAGACTGAGAGCGTCTGCCACAACATTGGCTTTACCGGGATGGTACAATGTTTCGACATCGCAATCTTTTAGTAATTAAAGCCACCTACGCTGCCTCAAATTCAATTCCTTCTGCTTAAAGATGTATTGTAAACTCTTGTGACCTGTGTAGATGTCAACATGGCCGCTGTATAAGTAGTGCCACCATATCTTCAAAGCATATATTACTGCAGCCAATTCTAAATCATGGGTCGGGTAATTCTTTTCATGCTTCTTCAATTGTCTTGATGCATAAGCAATCACCTTCCCATGTTGCATCAATACGCACCCCAAACCTATACTTGAGGTATCACAATATACCACATAACCTTCTGTTCCTTCTGGGAGAGTGAGCACTGGCGCAGATGTCAATCGATTCATCAACTCCTGAAAACTTCGTTCACAAGCGCCAGACCACTAGAACTTAGTAGCTTTCTATGTTAACCTAGTCAATGGTGATGATATACAGGAAAACCCTTCTACAAATTGCCTATAATATCCTGCTAGCCCCAGGAAGCTGTAGACTTCTGATAATGTGGTAGGTCTCATCCAATTCTTTAGTGCATCGATCTTTTGGGTGTCGACACTAATACCCTCGTCAGATATCACATGGCGAAGTAATGCTACTGAGTTCAGCAAAAATTCACATTTGGAGAGCTTAGCATATAACTTACGATCCTAAAGCATCTGTAATACTATCCGCAAGTGGCCCGCATGTTCCGCCTCTGAACGAGAATACACCAAAATGTCATTAATGAATACGAACACAAACACATCAAGATAGGGCCTGAATACAGTATTCATGAGATCCATAAAAGTTGCTGGGGCATTTGTTAGCCCAAACGACATCACCAAGAACTCAAAGTGCCCATATCTTGTCCGGAAGACCGTCTTTAGAATACCCTTATCCTTAACCCTCACCTAATGATACCCTGAACGTAAGTCAATCTTGGAGAAATACTTGGCACCCTGGAGTTGGTCAAACAGGTAGTCAATCCTTGGGAGTGGATACTTATTCTTTATAGTAAACTTATTCAAATGTCGATTGTCGATAAACATTTGTAATGACCCGTCTTTCTTACACACGAACAAGACTGGCACACCCCAAGGTGAAGTGCTAGGCCTAATGAAGCCCTTATCAGCAAGTCCTTCAACTGCGCCTTCAACTCGCGCAACTCTGTCGGGGCCATCCTGTATGGAGGAATAGATATGAGTTGAGTGTCAGGAAATACATCAATGCTAAACTCAACCTCCTTTTAAAGTGGAAGGCCAGGAAGTTCATCTGGGAAAACATCTAGAAATTCATTCACCACGGGGATTGATTGTAGAGTAGGCGGCTTTTTCTCTGCATCCCTAACGCGAACGAGATGATAAATGTACCCTTTTGATATCATCTCACTTGCCTTAAGATAGGAAATAAACCTACCTTTCGGCGCAACAATGTTCCCTTTCCATTCGATGAAGGGTTCATTAGGAAATTGAAACCTAACCATATTTGTACGACAATCAACATTTGCGTAGCATTAGGCCAGCCAGTCCATTCCCATTATCACGTCGAAATCAACCATTTCTAATTCAAATAAATTCGTTGAGGTTTGATGACTACAAATCATCACTGTGCAACCTTTATATAACCTTCTTCCAATCACAGAATCTCCTACTGGAGTAGATACCGCAAGTGGTTCACTTATTAATTCACGATCAATGCCAAACTTATTAGCCACAAAAGGTGTAACATATGATAATGTAGATCGCGGATCAATCAATGCTTATACATCGTAAGAAAACACAAACAATATACCTATAACAACATCCTGAGACGACTAAAGATCCTGTCGACCTACTAGAGCGTAGGTTTGGTTTTGAGCACCACTCGAACTCGACACTGCACCTCTACCTCTACCACGACCTGTCGATTACTAAAAAACCCCGTGCTGTAGGTCGAAATGATGAGGAAGAACCAGACACAGATCCAGTTGGCTGATCCATACCATCACCTTCTCTGTTAGGACAATCCCGCTTCATATGGCCAGGCTGTCCGCAAGAATAGCACGCATCAAAACCTCGACGTCACAGTCCAAAGTGGGCCTTGACACACTGATCACAACGGGGTGTTGGGAGTCTCGTCTGACTAGTATCCCTATGATATTGCGAGCCTGATGCCCGCGAACTCTGACCTGGACCAGAATAGGTAAATCGATCATGTGGATGCCTCTGAAACTGTGGAGGAGCACTAGCTACAGGTGGCGCCGAACTCCTCAAAAACTAGGGCCTAACACTACCTCTAAATTCATGAGAATACCTTACAAACCTCGCCCTCTTATGATGGCCCCTATCCTGCTCCGTATATGCCCTTTACTGGCGCTTACGATCCTCTAGGGTCTGAGCATAAGCCTAAATACGGGAAATATCCATGACCTCCACCAAGGAGGCTGTCGTGCACTCATTTATCAGATGTGGTCCCAACCCATTCACGAACATATACACCCTATCACCCATCTCGGCCACCATATGAGGAGTATACCTTGCTAAGAATCAAATTGCATGCTATACTCTCGCACACTCATATTACCTTGTCTAAGGTTCAAAAACTTATCAGCTCTAGCTCGTCGTATTTCAACGGGCAAATAGTGACGAAGAAAGGCCTCAGAAAATTCCTTCCACATAGCTGGAGGGGCATTCATACCCCTGGATCTCTCCCAACTATCACACCAGAAAACCGCTAAATCCCGTAACCGATATGAAGCCAACTCTACTACCTCTGTATCTATAGCATGCATAACCCATAGTGTACGATGAAGCTGGTCAATGAAATTCTGTGGGTCCTCCTTGGGGGATGATCCGGTAAACACTAGAGGGTCTAGATTAATAAAATCACAAACTCTCATACTATCCGATTTATCAACAACACCGGTATTCTGCCTCTGGGCCTGGGCAGCTACCAAGCTAGTCAACATTTGCACCACACTCTTCATATCCTGCTCTGTAGGGCCAGACGGAGGAACTGGTAGTGCTAGGTTTCTCCTAATATCATATGGATGAGACGGAGTAGATGAGGTATGAGATGGAATCTCACTTTGAGCCTCACTTTGGCCTACTCTAGATTGAGGCACCTGACTGGTACCCTCTCCCGCAGCTATATCAAGTCATCTACTAATCGATTGCTTCCTAGTCAAAGGCATCTCTTAAAGAAAACAAGGTTAATATTAGATACAACACTAAAGACTCATCTCTACGCACGATCAAGATTTAGGAAGAAGGTAACAACCCTAGATGTCACGTAGTCTCCTGATTATAAATGTGGCATGCTACACATCCATAATCAAGACTCTACTACACACGGCTCATTGAGAAACCCTAGGACATACTTGCTCTGATACCAAGTTTTTCACGATCAAAACTGGAGGATCATGACTAGTACCTGGGCCATACTTGCCGAGCACCAACGTACATTTTATCTAATCTCCTTATTATCTTTAAAGGCCAGCGAGATCAATATAAGTGGTAGATATGGATTATGAACACCAAACAATGATAGATAATGGAATGAACTTGGATAACATGGGATAACAAGAATGCCAAGAAACTACATATAAGTTAGGAGCTACCACGCTTCCATGAAAGACTATACAACAAAGATCATCCGACAAGGCATACCAAACTATACATAAGCCGACACCTGTCTATGAGCCTCTAAAGGAGCATAAGTAATGCAACATAGTAGAAACAGGGCCCCGACATACCCATAATATCTATAACAAAAATGCATACCAAGACCACGGCAAGTCCGGAGAAGGAATCTCACCTATAACCGCTGAACTGGAAAGCCTACTGCGGTGGGGGAACTGCGTCAACCTGTCTATCAGGACCTCCAGCACAACAAGCAGCGTCCACAAATAAAAAGGACGTCAGTACGAATAATGTACTGAGTATGCAAGGAAGGTCAATATAAATATGAACGATAATGTAAAGAGAGGTAGAGAAGATACAACCTGTAACATCTGAGTGCTTCTAAGAGACAGTAACATGAAATGCATGATACATGTATATACATAATCTTTTAAAAACATCCGCCATTGTGGGAATCATCATCATCGTATCAACAACCTCCTCTATGTGGATCATCATCATCATACCATACCCGGCCTCAAAGAGGACTCTGTAAACCCAACTGATCAGTGGTTTCACAATAGGTGCCATACCCGGCCGATTATAGTGCGGCTCGGTAGAGTAAAATAGATACATATATATAATGCATGTAGGACTCACTGGAATCATGTTCTGAACATTTCGGAGTGATGTAAGGTCGATATTCTCCGTACACATTATTAGGATTAACTCTTCATGAAGAATATTATAAGAATCAGGAAGTACCAACAACATTGATAACATAAAGATAAGAGAAGCAACCTCAACATCAATTGTTCCATAAGAAGGGAAACAATGTAAGTACTGCTAGCTTCTAAGAGTAGAGTATCCTTGGAAGCCCATTCATTGCATTATGTACAATCGGAGTCGTGAAAAAGAAGGAAATGGATAGACTCACATAACTTGTATATACTGCCCCAATATCAAGCTATGCAATTGTATATACAAGTTGAGCCAAAGAAACATCAATAATAATCAAATTGAGCCTCCAAAAACAGCCACACACACCCTAATAACTTCATACATAAAACAACCACCGCAGTCGTGCCAAACAGCCCGGAAATGTTATGACCAACGAACAAACCAAAAACCTACATCTATATGGTGTTTTTTCCACACCCTCCCTCCTCCAAAACTCCACAATACAGTAGTAAAACACGCAGCCCAGCAGCAACACAAAACAGTCCGCAAAACAGTCCGCTACATGTGAATAACTCGAACTCACGGCTTCCGATCACCGTCCCGTGAGTTCTTACAAGTATAAAACGAATTACCACGAATTTACAGCACAAAAATATGGATGAAATAATGCACTAAAATCACCTTACTTTCTGGATAACTCATCCCTTATCTTGGTTCTTCAAACTCTAGGGTTTACCCCGAATTCGAACTTGAAAGAGGGGGAAAATCAATTAGGGTTTGTGGATAATTTTTGGGAGGAAGTTTTTAGGGGTTTAGTTATGGTTATTTGTGAAATATAATTAGGGATATATTAGGAGATAAGATTTTTAATTGGCTCTTTGGATGACCCAAAATTGCCTCTTAATTGGCATGTAGGACTCATTGGAATCATGTTCTGAACATTTCAGAGTGATGTAAGGTCGATATTCTCCGTACACATTATTAGGATTAACTCTTCATGAAGAATATTATAAGAATCAGGAAGTACCAACAAAATTGATAACATAAAGATAAGAGAAGCAACCTCAACATCAATTGTTCCATAAGAAGGGAAAAAATGTAAGTACTGCTAGCTTCTAAGAGTAGAGTATCCTTGGAAGCCCATTCATTGCATTATGTACAATCGGAGTCGTGAAAAAGAAGGAAAGGGATAGCCTCACATACCTTTTATATACTGCCCCAATCTCAAGCTATGCAATTGTATATACAAGTTGAGCCCAAGCAAAATCAATAATAATCAAATTGAGCCTCCAAAAACAGCCACACACACCCTAATAACTTTACACATAAAACAACCACCATAGTCGTGTCAAACGGCCCGGAAATGTTAGGACCAACGAACAAACCACAAACCTACATCTATTTGGTGTTTCTACACACCCTCCCTCCTCAAAAACTCTACAATACAGTAGTAAAACACGCAGCCGAGCAGCAACACAAAACAGTCCGCAAAGCAGTCCGCTACATGTGAATAACTCGAACTCACGGCTTCCGATCACCGTCCCGTGAGTTCTTACAAGTATAAAACGAATTACCATGAATTTACAGCACAAAAATATGGATGAAAGATAGCAGTAAACTCATCTTACTTTCTGGATAACTCATCCCTTATCTTGGTTCTTCAAACTCTAGGGTTTACCCCCAGTTTGAACTTGAAAGAAGGGGAAAATCAATTAGGGTTTGTGGATAATTTTTGGGAGAAAGTTTGTAGGGGTTTAGTTATGGTTATTTGTGAAATATAATTAGGGATATATTAGGAGATAAGATTTTTAATTTGCTCTTTGGATGACCCAAAATTGCCTCTTTTTTGGGTATCATTTAACCAAGTAGGTGACCCACCTACTTGTCACCTAGCAGCTTGTGCAGTCTCGCTAAAATGTCTATATCTCTCTACTCCAATGTCGTATTGATAAACGGTTTAATGCGTTGGAAACTAGACTCATAGATCTTAAATTTGGTGGATATATTACCCTGTAATTCCAAGTATATTGGGAGAAAACCGTAATAACATTTGACCTAAAGTTTAAGTAAAACTATGAACCTAAGTTGCGACAATTCTTGTCAACTTTTGTTTCATAACTCATTTGACTTTAAGACTATGATACGGTTATTATATGATTCAAATACCGTAAAACAAGACCTATTGAGAATATCAAGTATCCCTAGGTTTACCCAAATATACGAGTTATAACATCCTTGATTCATTTTAACTTCTAATACGTGTTAATCACTCTTATACACTCTTGTATCATTTAAGATCAATAGGATTAACTTCTTATTATTTCAAAGATAATCTATTCTCATGCTTACATCTATTAACCTATGGCATGAGCCAACGTACGTGAATATGGCGTGCAACTCGATCCCACCATTTCACAATATCACAATTAAGTTCACCCTCATTTCACCAAAATAATCCACCCTTATCACACATGTTGCGGTGTGCGACCCGATCCCACCGTACAATATAGATTCACCCTTATTCCACCTCACTATTGCACCCTTATTTCACCTGTTGCGATGTGCAACTTGATCCCACCATATCAATACCTAGTACTCAATGTGCACAGTAAAACCTACAATTGAAATCACGGACCTTTACAGTCCCTAAATACCAAATTGAAACAAATGGGAAACCTTGTACAACATAATAATCTACATAAGTAGTACTACACATTGATACTAGTCCAGAAATTTATAACTAGAAGGTGCAGGCAAACCAACTTGAGCAAATAGCAGGAGATCATCAAAATATGTAAAAAATAAAATATCAGGAATAGGAGAAGACATTGATTAACAGGTAGCAGTTACGCATAGAAACACATTTATAACATATTACATTTAAGACATGGAAAGAGATAATTAAAGGAAAGTGGAAAAACAAGGAAAATAGATAGTTCGGCGGCGCATAAGCACTCGTCACCTCGCATATACGACGCTCACATGAAATTCACATAGCACATAGTTCGAGGGTTCCTAATTCCCTCTAGTTAAGGTTATACACAACACTGAATCTATAAAATTACCAACTAAATGATTCAAATTAAGCCTTGGGAACTACACACGATTGCAAGAATTCAATTTAGGCCACTATTCAGAAAAGTTAACATAAGTCAACCCCCAGACCCGTTTGGTCCAACCCCGAAGTTCGGACCAAAACCCGATTATCCATTCACCCCCAAGCCTGGTTATGTATATTTTTTTTGGAATCCGACCTCAATTTGAGGTATA
This sequence comes from Nicotiana paniculata, assembly GCA_005239505.1. NCBI lineage: Eukaryota > Viridiplantae > Streptophyta > Magnoliopsida > Solanales > Solanaceae > Nicotiana > Nicotiana paniculata. The sequence goes on from ML365699.1 coordinate 148,344, forward strand.
AATCCCCAATTTACAAAATTCCTAATTTCTACCCAAGAAACTCCAATTCCCACCATGAAAACACAAGATTTCAGGTTGAAATCTTAGGAAATGTAGTGAAAGATTGAAAGAAACTAGTTTAGAATCACTTGTCAATTATATGGGGAAGAAAGTTCCTTTTAAAATCTCCTCTAAGGTTTCTTGTTTTGAAAATTTGAAGAATGAGCAAAAATTCCATCTAAGTAAAGTTTTGATCAGTTGCAGATGTCGCATTTGCGAAGTTGCGAACCCCGCAAATCCGAAGAATCCATCGCAATTGTGAAGACTGTCACACCTCTGCAATCATCGTATTTGTGATGATTTGTTCACAAATGCGAACATTGACCTTCCGAAATTGCAACCATATTGATCGCAAATGCGATCAAGCCTGCACCAGCCCCACTTTGCAAAAGCGAAGAATTGTTTGCAAATGCGAACTCTGGTCTCCCCACAATTGTGACCTTTTGATCAGAAATGCGAACTTAAGCTGACCCAGGTACTCTTCACAAATGCAACGAGTTTTCTTGCAAATGCGAGCCTGTTAGGAGTTGGGAAAGTTTGTAAATGCCAACATTGATCTCGCAAATGCGAGATTAGAGGCCAGTTACCAGAAAGTGCAGACACCAGCTGAGTTCTAAGTCCAAATTCACTCTGTAGCCTATCCGAAACTCACCAGAACCCTCGGGGCTCTAAACCAACAAGGAACACAAGTCTAGAAACATCATACATACTTGCTCGCACGATCAAATATCCAAAATGACACCTAGAACAACAAATGGTACACCGAATCAAATGAAATTTTCAAGAAAACTTTGAAACTTCTATTTTCACTACCGGACGTCCGAATCACGTCAAACCAACTCCTAATTTTACCAAATTTGATACACAAGTCATAAACATAGTATTGGACTTATACCGGGTTCAAAAACAAATACAGACCCGATATCCAAAAAGTCAAACATTGGTCAAACAATTCAAATTCATTAAATCTTTAACTTTCAAATTTCTACAAAGTGCTATAACTTTGGCTAGGGACTTCCAAATTCAATTCCGGGCATACGCCCAAGTCCCAAATCATAATACGGACTCACCTCGACCGCAAGAACATGAATCCGGGTCCATTTTCTCAAAGTATTGACCGAATTCAACTCAAACAAATTGGGTTCTAAAACATATGATGACCTATCGGGTCATCACAGTACATCATTTGGGCCTGCTGAGTTCATAAGGAACATAGGCCCGAGTCCCAGTCGTGTCTCATTTTCCTGGAGAGTCTAGTCAATCGTACCGTATCTCCCAATTGTTGGGCCTACCTTCTTGAGGCCCAATCACCAAAGTCCAGTCTTCTTTCCCTCATTTCCTTCGTTATTATTTATTTTTTCCTTAATTTATTTTACTGCTTCATTACTTTCACCTACCGCCTTGTCGTCTTAAAATATTTTGTTATCATATATTTAACACTCATATATTAGATCACATATTTTATCTTCATGCTTTAAAGTCATATTCTTTAAAGTAATATGAAACACAGGCAAGCTTTAAATAATATACAATTTAAAAGAATTAATTACTAACTAATAATTATTTGGCTAATTCTAATTTGCCCGCATCATTATAATCTTATCGCTCACTTACCTTTTCATAAAGACTTTTGAAACCCAGAAATTAGTCAAAACAATTCCCCGTTTCCATAAAAAAAATAAGAGAAGAATGACCAATCTAACAAGAGGTAAATAAGATTTTTGCAAAACAATTAAGCAATGTCACCCCAAATGAATTTTCAAAGATCGCTCCACTTCAGATTTTAAAATTAAGGTACATTTAGGTTCACTTTCTTATAAACAACTTTCAGAGTTATATGGACAACAATCCCTAAGTCAACTTTTTCATGAGTTAACCTCTTTTACAAGCCGTATAATAAATGGACTTCTTTCAAAACTTTTTAAACCTATCTCTAGACTCTTATAATTTCACATTCCTCTTAAGTCTTACATGTAGTGACCCGACCGGTCGTTTTGCGTTATCGGACCCCGTTCCCCTAAATGAAACTTTCTATAGCGGCTTATTATGACTTATGACTTGCTGGGATGGGTGGTTCGGGATTCGGAAGTGTTTAGAGTGATATAGGAACACTTGGTTCCTTAAGGTTCGCCTTTAAGGCCAAGTTTGACTTAGGTCAACATCTTGAGTAAAGGACCTCGGAATCAAGTTTCGACAGTTCCGGTAGCTTCGTATGATGATTTCGGACTTAAGCATATGTTCGGAATGGTTTTTGGATGACCCGGGAGCGTTTCGATGCAAAATAAGAGTTTCTTTAAGTTCATATTGTTGTTTGGGACGTGTTATTGTGTTATCGAGGTCCAAACCCAATTTCTGAGACCGGGAATAGTTCTATTATGTCATTTATGACTTGCTTGAAAATTTTGGTGTCATCCCGAGTAGTATAGGTTGATTCGGTGCATTGTAAGCAAATCCAAGAATGTGAAATTCTTAAGTTTGATCTTTAGGGGTTTTGAGGTGTGATTTTGAGCTTTAGCATTCTTTTATACGTTCTGAAGCCTCGAGTGAGTCTGTATTATGATTTGGGACTTGTTGGTATACTTGGACGGGGGCTTGGGTGGGCCCAGGTGCCTCTCGAGCACCATACGAGCCTAAAAACCAGTTGAAGAAATTGCTGGTGCACCTGTTCTGGTGTGACCACAAGTGCGGTTTCCCAGTCGCAGGTGCGGGATCGCTCCTGCGGTCCCAGCCTCGCAGGTGCGACCTCCGGATGGGGTACCCTCTTCTCATAGGTGTGGGCCCTTTCCCGCAGGTGCGGCCTCAGTTTCGCAGGTGCGAGCCTAGGCCCCTTGTCCCTATTCCGCATGTGCGAGCCTTTACTCGCAGGTGCGAGACCACAGGTACGGTCCTTGAGCCGCAGGTGCGAAACCACTATAGGTAGTGAGTTCTTTAAAACATGGTATTTACTCATTTCACTCCATTTTCTTCCATCATAGACGATTTTGAAAGGTTGGGAACGAGATCCACGACCTAGCTACTTAAAGGTAAGTGAATTCTACCCTAATGTTAGTTTAATGCATGAATTCCTAGTCAAATTAACTACCTAATTAGTGAAAATCAAGGTTTTGGGTAGTAACCTATGACTTTATGAAAATTTAGGGAATTACCCATTAATTAGCCATGAAATCATACAAAAATCACATATTAACAATCCTTAGGTTATGGGTAAGTGATTCCTTCAAAAATTTCCGAAATCCGAGCATGCGGGCCCGGGGATAAATTTTGGGATTTCATCAAGTAGGATGAAATGACTAAGTAAATAGGAGAATTCCATGTTTTTTAGTATAATTTGATAAGTTTACGTAACGTTTGATTAGTTTCGAGTCCTTGGGAGATGCATTCGGAGTTTCGGGCGCATTCTTCACCCGGGGAGTAGGTTCGACGCGAGGTGAATCTCCTTTCTAACCTTGTAAGAAGGAATTTTCCTCATAGGTGATTTAAATGACTATGTGCTAATGTTTGTGGGGGCTATGTACATACGAAGTGATGAGAGTCCGTACGTAGCGGCTATTATTGTTATGTCCGGGTAGTTAGGCCTACACCATGCCTTGTGTTTTTCCTTGAAATGAACTATATGCTTGAAGAATTAATGTTTTATGCGGCTTTGTTTCCCTGAGATCATGGAATTTGAGAATTTTAATGGAATTGTTCACTGGAAAGTAATTTATGAAGAATATTGTGTGTGCATATGACCTCTTCGTAATTTACATTCCGCGAGAGGAGTGTTATTTCCCCCACTCTCATGGGAGCGGGCGGTACGCCATGGCGAGATTGAAAGATACATTATGGTTCGGACCGGTCGACCCTCGGCAGTGCAAAAATATGATTATTATGATGGCTCAGGCTGGTTGTCCTTATCCCGTATGCGCATGCTAAATTGTTAATGATTTTCATGGATATTGAGTGAGCACATATTTGGGGAAAAGAAAAATGAAGTAGTAATTGTTTGTTTACTTCCAGCTTTTACTTGTATTGCATTTACTTCAAGGTTTACTGTCATATCATCCATGTATGCTTATTGGTGTTACCATATCTTGTTAATTATCTTGTTGGACCCTAATGAGGGTCACGTCGACCTATTGTCACTACTTCTTCGAGATTAGACTGGATATTCACGGGGTACATATTTATTTATGTACTCATGCTACGCTTATATACTTAATTGTACAGGTCTTGAGGCTGTTGCATATGGTCATCAGACCGGAGCTCGATTCTGCGTATAGACTGAACCTGACTTCACGCTGAGCTGCTTCTCCTAAAGATCCTCGGCAGCACCATGGAGTTTCTTTTGTTATTCTCGTCTATTTCTTCCAGACAATGGGAGATTTATATTATATCTTTTGTATATTCTGTTAGTATGCCCGTAGGACTTGTGACACTAGTTCCTAGCACACACGTGGTAGATATTATGGTTTGTGGGTCTGTATATATATATATATATATATATATGTGTGTGTGTGTGTGTGTGTGTGTGTGTGTGTTGGCTCACACCTCTTTATGACTGTTTTTGGTTAAATTGGCTAATTATCTTTTTTTCAATTAATGTTTTGAACTTTAAAATTTGGCATGTGTTTGGATGTTTAATCAAATATGGGAAAATCCTTAGTAATCTGAGTGTTGGCTTGCCTAACCCTGGTATTGGGCGCCATCGCGATTTGAGTTAGGCTTTTGGGTCGTGACAACATGGTACAAGAGCTCTAGGTTCACGTAGGTCTCACGAGTCACGGGCAAACCCAGTAGAGACTAGCGTATCGGTACGGAGACGTATGTAATCATCTTCAGGAGGATACAGGGTGTTAGGAAATCTCTGTTTATTCATATTCTATTGTGCAGACGATAGTTTACAAAAACTCATTCTTATATTCTCTCACAGATGGTGTGGACGCGCATCTGATGTTCCAGACCCGGGAAGGGCCGCTACCCCCGTTGTCCGAGGCCATGGTAGAGCCTCGGGGAGGGCACCAGCCCGAGGTAGGGGATGAGGGTGTCCCAGAGCTATTTCAGTTGCACCACCACCAGAGGATCCTATCCTAGAGGAGCAGGATGAGGTGCCCCAAGCAGATCCTGCTCCAGTGGAATACATGACGGCGCCAGGCTTCCAGGAGATCATGGGCCGTATGATGCGGTTTATGGATACAATGTCCCATGCTGGCTTATTCACAGCAGATCCTGCAATATCTCAGGCGGGAAGGGGTGCCCAAACCCCTATCGCCCAGGCTGCAACAGTACATCATACCCCGGGTACACTGCCCGTGGATAGGGTCCATCCTTTGGCAGCAACATCTGAGCCTAGACCAGCTGTAGACGGTGATTTGCAGAAGTTATTGGATAGATGGACTCGATTTCACCCTACAGTCTTCGAGGGTGAGCGAGGCGAGGATGCCCAGGATTTCATTGGCAGTTGCAGGGACATACTGCACAACATGAGGATACAAGAGTCCCATGGAGTGGATTTCACTACCTTTCAGCTGGAGGGTGGAGCTCGCAGATGGTGGATGTCTTATATTCTCAGCAGGCCAGCAGATTCTCCTCCTAACACTTGGGAGCAGTTCACTCAGATGTTTCTGGACAGATACATCCCACCCTCTGAGAGGGAAGAGTTGCGGTATTAGTTTGAGCAGCTGGAGCACAGACAGATGTCAGTGACAGATTATGAGGCTAGATTTTCATAGTTGTCTCGCCGTGCACTCATGATATTACCTACTGATGCTGAGAGAGTGTGGAGATTTGTCGTTGGGTTGCACTCATGTATTAGGGCCAACATGGCCTGAGAGGTGAAGATGGGGACTCCCTATTAGCTTGTGATCGAGATAGCTCGTTGGATTGAGGGTTACCGATCGAGAGGCTGAGAGTAGGGTCAGCAGGACAAGAAAGCTAGATTCTCCAGAGATTTTAGAGGTGTCCCATTTAAGGGCAGAGGTCAGTTTAGTAGAGGTCAACCCAGCAGGCCCCCATATTCATCACCCCCACCACCTCCCCGAGGTGTTCCAGCGAGGCCTCAGTTCAGCGCCATGCCAGAGTGTTCCTACCGCCCTCCAGCTATTCAGAGTTCACCCGGTGGTTATTCTAGTCATCAAGGATCCTCCATTCCCTACTTCAGTGCTATGCCAGAGAGTGCACATCGCTCTCCAGCTATTCAGGGTTTTTCTTCGGGGCAGCAGACTATGATACCTGGAGGTTGTTATGAGTGTGGGGATCCAAGTCATATGAAGAGGTTTTGTCCCAGGCTTCGGTGAAAGCAGTGCAACATGGTTATCAGCCTATGGGTCCAACACCAACGGTCCGGCCACCTAGAGGTGGAGGATAGGGTGTCCGGGGTCGTCCTATAGGTGGAGGCCAGTCAGGGGGAGGTCAGTCAGCTCATGTTCATTTTGGCAGAGCTCAGTCTTCCGGTGCTCCAGCTATATTCTATGCTATTCCGGCCAGATCAGATGCAGTGGCCTTAGATGGCATGATTACAAGTATTATTTCAGTATGTTGTAGTGAGGCATTAGTGTTATTTGATCCAGGATCCACCTATTCATATGTTTCAGCATTATTTGCTAATTTTTTGGATGTTCCTCGTGAGTCCTTGGGCTCGCCTATATATGTGTCCACTCCTGTGGGCGATGATGTGGTAGTAGACTGGATCTATCGGTCTTGTGTGGTCACCTTCTATGGGTTTGAGACACGAGCGGACCTTCTATTGCTCCACATGGTTGATTTTGAGGTTATTCTAGGCATGGATTGGCTATCTCCTTATCATGTTGTGCCAGATTGCCATGCCAAGATAGTTACTTTAGCAATGGCCAAATCGCCTAGGCTGGAGTGGAGAGGTTCCTCAGTTAGTGCAGCCAGCTGGGTTGTTTCATTCCTGAAGGCTCGACATATGGTCGAGAAGGGTTGTCCGGCCTATCTTGTTTATGTGCGGGACACCACCGCGGAGTCTCCGACGATTGATTCAGTGCCAGTGGTTCGAGAGTTTGCTAATGTATTTCCTTCAGACCTTCCAGGCATGCCTCCGGATCGTGATACTGATTTCTGCATCGATTTAGCTCCAGGAATGCAGCCTATATCTATTCCTCCGTACCGTATGGCTCTGAAAGAGTTGAAGGATTTGAAGGAGAAGCTTGAGGAGTTGTTACCTAAAGGGTTCATAAGACCGAGTGTATCACTGTGGGGTGCTCCAATTCTATTTGTGCAGAAGAAGGATAGGTCCATGCGGATGTGTATTGATTATCGCCAATTGAACAGGGTCACCATTAAGAACAAGTATCCTTTGCCGCGCATCGATTATTTTTTTGACCAGTTGCAGGGTGATCGGGTCTTTTCTAAGATTGATTTGAGATAGGGATATCATCACTTGAAGATTCGGGCCTCAGATGTTCCGAAGACTGTTTTTCGTACGAGATATGGCCATTATGAGTTCTTGGTGATGTCTTTTGGCCTGACTAAATGCCCCAACAACATTTATGGACTTAATGAACAAGGTGTTCAAGCCGTATATTGATTCCTTTGTGATTGTCTTCATTTATGACATTTTGATTTACTCACGTAGCCTGGGGGAGCACGAGCAGCTTCTGAGAGTTGTGCTCCAGACTTTGCGAGAACAGAAGCTATATGCTAAGTTCTCCAAGTGTGAGTTCCGACTGGATTCTGTGGCATTCTTGGGGTATGTGGTATCCAGGGAGGGTATCAAGGTTGATTCGGAGAAGATTTAGGCAGTTCAGAGTTGGTAGTGTCCTACTTAAGCTACAGAGATCAGGAGCTTTTGGGCCTAGTAGGATATTGTCGCTAATTGTGGAGGGGTTCTCTTGTATTGCAGCTCTATTGACTAGATTGACTCAAAATAATGCCCCGTTTCGATGGTCCGACGAGTGTGAGGCGATCTTTCAGAAGCTGAAGAAAGCACTGACCTAAGCAGTAGTTCTGGTATTGCCTTCCGGTTCGCATGTATATAGTGTATTACGACACTTCACACGTCGGTTTGGGATGTGTTTTGATGCAGGAAGGGAGAGTTATTGCTTATGCTTCGGGCCAGCTGAAGGTTCATCAGAAGAATTACCTTGTGCATGATTTAGAGTTGGTGGCGATTGTTCATGCTCTTAAGATTTGGAGGCACTACTTGTATGGGGTGTCCTGTGAGGTTTATACGGACCACAGCAGCTTGCAGCACTTGTTCAAGCAGAGGGATGTTAATTTGAGGTAGTGCATATGGCTTGGTTTGTTGATGGATTATGATATCACCATTCTTTATCATCCAGGCAAGGAAAATGTGGTAGCAGATGCCTTGAGCAGGAAGGAAAAGAGTATGGGTAGCTTGGCTTATATTGCAGCAGAGGAGAGACCTCTAGCCTTGGACATTCAGTCCTTGGCTAATCTCCTGGTGAGGTTAGACCTTTCAGATCCTCACCGAGTTTTAGCACATGTGGTTGCTTAGTCTTTGTTATTGGGAGAGATTAAGGCTCGACAGTTTGATGATCCGTACTTGGCAGAGCTACGGGAGACACTGGTTCAGGGTGGTTCCAAGGAGGTAACTATTGGCGAGGATGGTGTTCTGAGACCCTATGGCCATTTATGTGTTCCTAATGTCGATGGCCTAAGAGGGAGGATTCTAGAGGAGGCACACAGTTCTCGGTATTCTGTTCATCCTGGTGCTACGAAGATGTATCGTGATTTTAAGGAGCATTACTGGTGGAGGCGGATGAAGAGGGACATTGTGGAGTATGTGGCTAGGTGTCTTCATTGCCAGCAGGTTATGTATGAGCACCAGAGGCGAGGAGGCCTAATTCAGCAGATGCCCATTCCTGAGTGGAAGTGGGAATGCATCACTAAGGACTTCGTGATTAGGTTGCCTCGGACCTTCCAGAAAGTTGACGCGGTTTGGGTCATTGTGGATAGATTGACCAAATCATCGCATTTCATTCCAATGGCTACTACATATACTTCTGAGAGGTTGGCCCAGATCTACATTCGGAGATAGTCCGGTTGCACGGTGTGCCGGCGTCCATTATATCAGATCGAGGTCCTCCGTTCAACTCGCACTTCTGGAGAGCATTGCATAGTGACCCAGATAGATCTCAGCATAGCATTTCACCCTTAGACTGATGGTCAGTCGGAGTGTACAGTTCAAATCGGGTGATGTCATTCTCCTATCGGGTGGTTTGAGCCTGGTGAGGCTAAGTTATATGGCACCGACTTGGTGAAGGATGCATTGGAGAAGGTGAAGCTGAATCAGGAGAGGCTCTGCACAACACATTCCAGACAGAAGAGTTACGCGGATCAGAGGGCGCATGATGTAGCATTTATGGAGGGAGACAAGGTACTGTTGAAGGTCTCGCCGATGAAAGGTATTATGAGGTTCGGGAAGAAGGTCAAGCTGAGCCCGAGGTCTATAAGTTCCTACGAGGTGTTGAGGCGAGTTGGGAGGTTGCTTATGAGCTAGCTCTACCTCCCAATTTATCAAGAGTTCATCCGGTCCTTCACGTATCCATGCTGACTTCTCTCACGTGGTAGATTTCAACACTATTCAGTTGGATGAAAGGTTGGGCTACGAGAAGGAGCCAGTTGCTATTATTGACAGGTAGGACCGCCAGTTGAGATCCAAGAGAGTTTCTGCCGTAAAGGTCCAGTGGAGGGGCCAACCGCACTTATTCAGCGCTTCAGGTATGATTCTAGACCCGTTTGAGGACGAATGATTGTTTAAGAGGTGGAGAATGTAACGACCCGACGGGTCATTTTGCGTTATCGGACCATGTTCCCCTAATTGAAACTTTCTCATAGAGGCTTATTGTGATTTATGACTTGCGGGGACAGGTGGTTCGGGATTCGGAAGTGTTTAGAGTGATATAGGAACACTTGGTTCCTTAAGGTTGGTCTTTAAGGCCAAGTTTGACTTTGGTCAACATTTTGAGTAAACAACCTCTGAATCGAGTTTCGACGGTTCCAGTAGCTTCGTATGATGATTTCAGACCTGGGCGTATGTTCAGAATGGGTTTTGGATGACCGGGGAGCGTTTCGGCGCCCAATAGCGAAATAAAAGTTTCCTTAAGTTCATATTGTGGTTTGGGACGTGTTTTAATTTTCGAGACCGAGAATAGTTCTGTTATGTCATTTATCACTTGCTTGCAAAAGTTGGTGTCATCCTGAGTAGTATAGGTCGATTCGGCGCATTGTTAGCAAATCCAAGAACTTGAAATTCTTATGTTTGATCTTTAGGGGTTTTAAGGTGTGATTTTGAGTTTTAGCGTTCTTTTATATGTTCCGAAGGCTCGAGCTAGTCCTTATTATGATTTGGAACTTTCTGGTATACTTGGACGGGGGCTCGGGTGGGCCCAAGTGCCTCTCGGGCACCATACGAGGCCAAAAACCAGCTAAAGCCATTGCTGGTGCACCTGTTCTGGTGTGACCGCAGGTGCGGTTGCGCAGTCGCTGGTGCGGGATCGCTCCTGCGGTCCCAGCCTCGTAGGTGCGATCTCCAGATGGGCTGCCCTATTCTCGCAGGTGCAGGCCTTTTCCCGCAGGTGCGGAGCCGCTGGTGCGGCCTCAGTTTCGCAGGTGCGAGCTTTTACTCGCAGGTGCGAGACCGCAGTTGCGGTCCTTGAGCCGCAGGTGCGGAACCACTATAGGTAGTGAGTTCTTTAGAACATGGGATTTATTCATTTCACTCCATTTTCTTCCACCATAGAGGAACTTGAAAGCTTGGAAAAGAGATCCACGACCTAGCTACTTAATGCATGAATTCCTAGTCAAATTAACTACCTAGTTAGTGAAAATCAAGGTTTTGGGTAGTAACCTATGACTTTATGAAAATTTAGGGAATTACCCATTAATTAGCCATGAAATCATACAAAAATCACATATTAACGATCCTAGGTTATGGGTAAGTGATTCCTTCGAAAATTTCCGAAATCCGAGCATGCGGGCCTGGGGATGAATTTTTGGATTTCTTCAAGTAGGATGAAATGTCTAAGTAAATAGGAGAATTTCATGCGTTTGAGTATAATTTGATATATTTACGTAACATTTGATTAGTTTCGAGTCATTGGGAGACGAGTTCAGAGTTTCGGGCCCATTCTTGACCCGTGGAGTAGATTCGACGCGAGGTGAGTCTCCTTTCTAACCTTGTAAGAGGGAATTGTCCTCATAGGTGATTTAAATGACTATGTGATAATGTTTGTGGGGCTACGTACGTATGAAGTGATGAGATTCCATACATAGCGGCTATTAATTTCTTGACCGGTAGTTGGGCCTTCACCATACCTTGTGTTTTTCCTTGAAATGAACTATATGCTTGATTAATTAATGTTATATGCAGCTCTTTTTCCCTGAGATCATGGAATTTGTGAATTTTAAAGAAATTGTTCACTAGAAAGTATATGAAGAATATTGTGTGTGCGTGTGACCGCTTTGCAATTTACATTCCGCAAGTGGAGTGTTATTTCCCCCACTCTCATGGGAGCGGGTCTTACGCCACGGCGAGATTGAAAGATACATTATGGTTTGGGTTGTTCGACCCTCGGCAGTGCACATATATGATTATTATGATGGCCCAGGCCGGTTGTCCTTATCCCGTATGCGCATGCTAAATTTTTAACGATTTTCATGGATATTGAGTGAGCAGATATTTGGGGAAAAGAGAAATGAAGTCGTAATTGTTTGTTTACTTCCAGCTTTTACTTGTATTGCAGTTACTTCAAGGTTTACTGCCTTATCATCCTCGTATGCCTATTGTTGTTACCATATGTTGTTAATTATCTTGTTGGACCCTAGTGAGTATTAAGTCTACCTCACGTCACTTCTTCTTCGAGATTAGACTGGATACTCACTGGGTACATATTTATTTATGTACTCATTCTACGCTTCTGTACTTAATTGTATAGGTCCTGAGGCTGGTGCATCTGGTTATCAGACCGGAGCTAGATTCTTAGTATAGCCTGGACCTGACTTCACGGTGAGCTGCTTCTCCTGACGATCCTCGGCAGCACCATGGAGTTTCTTTTGTTAGTCCTGTCTATTTCTTCCAGACAGTGGGACAGTAATATTATATATTTTGTGACACTAGTTCCTGGCACACACGTGGTAGATATTATAGTTTGAGGGTCTTTATATACATATTGGCTCACACCTCTTTATGATTTCTTTTGGTTAATTTGGCTAATTATCTTTTTTTCAATTAATTTTTTGAACTTTAAAACTTGGCACGTGTTGGGATGTTTAATCAAATATGGGAAAATCCTTAGTAATCTGAGTGTTGGCTTGCCTAACCCCGGTGTTGGGCGCCATCACGACCTGAGTTAGGATTTTGGGTCATGACATTACATCCCTTTTGTATAATGTCCATTATATATATATATATATATATATATATATATATAGTAAGACGTGCTTTAATGGTAACTAAGCATGATATAAATGACTGATTACTTAAAATTAGTTTAAGTCATATGGAGCTACCTCAGGTTGATTTTAAAGGGTGCCTAACACCTTCCCCTTAGAAGAACACCAACTCTTACCCACCGGTTACCAGACCAATAAAAAAATATGATTTAGTAATTAAATAGGTATTCTAGTACACCATTAAATATTAGTTGGCGACTCTCTTCGTCAATAGTAGAGAAACCACATGTTGAATCTTATTTTGACTAGTGCAAAATAAGGTGAAACAATGATTAGGTTCAAGTCAAGACACTTACTAATCAAATAGACTATGCAGAATATCAATATAAAGCTAAAGCAAAACATGGCAACAAAGAGCAACCGTTCGATAAAATGGTAAAATAATCAAAGCACAAATAAATTACAAGGGAAAGTAATTAAGAGAAAACAATGACAATTCCAATCATCAAACCATTCCGACACTAGATTTAAAATATGAATCACCCCGAGGTACCAAACCTCATATTCCCAAATCACGAGTCAGAATCGCGAATCATATACACATGGAACCTCCTACTCACATTAACAATCACCTTCGCATGGCAGAGACCAGGTTCTACAGTATAAGTCACACTCACACGACAAAGACCTTGTGCCTCAACAAATACCACAACTGCACGGCAATGACATCGTGCCTCAACAAGTACCACAATGACACGTCAATGATTGATATTTGGCTTAATGTATGCATATTTTGAGATATATTTCCTCACATTTTGCTCATGTCTCGATGATTTGAGATGTATAATATAATGATTTGTGCTAATTTGTGGTATTTTTATGTTGGAATCATTCGGATGCGATTTGGGATGAAAGTGCGCGAATTGGAGCGGAAATGGGAAGAAAAGGCAAAAATACAAATTTGAGGGCCACAGGTAGCGTGTGGCGTTGCTTCTGGCACACTTTACAATGTGCTTAAAAAGTTGAGCACCAGGTCTAGCGCCCTACATTGCCATGGACGCTTAAAGTGTGAACATGCCCTGCTTCGACTAGGACTCGGTTATTTCGACCCCAAGACGCCTCCAACTCATATAAAAGTCAAACCAAACCTATTTGAAGGGATGGATTCGAGAGAGAAACAAAAGTATGAAACACTGGGGAGCACGAATTTTAGAAATCCTTCCATTATTCCTCTAGTATTCATTGATTTTATGTTTGAAAATATTATTTTTGATGATTGTACGAACATGAGTGGCAAGGACCCCTATTGTTCTAGGGTCATGGGTGATACATGAATGTTGATGTTTGAAGATTAACTTGACAACTTTGATTTTACCATATTGGGTTGTTTATTTAATTATATTTTCAATTATTTTGGTAAGTAGTTAACAGTGAAATACTATCTACGAATCTAGAGTTGAACTCGAAAGTGGGAATTCTAGATTGCATATAGAATTAAATTGAGCAGGTTCTTGAATTCGGGCATCGGGGAACATATTTGCAATTAGTATAGAAATATACCTAATTATCTTGCTTGGTTGAAATACATGAAGTGTTAATTCATTCTTGTTAATCTTAATTCCAAAGACATATAGGAATCAAGTTAGCTTGAATATGCGAGTAAGAACTTGAAAGATTCTTATGAGTAATATCAACCCTGACAATCAACAATCCAGATAAATGAATTAGTCAACAAAATGATTTTTAGCTAACCCGTGACCCTTGATTATCATCTATTATTGATTGTTATCCGAAATTGCTTAAGTGTTGTGGTTGATTTCTAATTATTTATTTGATTTATAGTTTTAGGTAGTAAATTAGTCACTTATACATTTTGAGAGATATATATTGAATCGATAAGTTGTTTGAGTTTGAATCAGTCAAAAGATAATCATAAGCCTTCTTGGGAATGATACTCTACTAACTACTCTATTACTTGAAGACCACGTATACTTGCATGAGTGTGTCTGGTCGCAACAATGACCCCGTGCCACACCATATACCTTAACTGTTTTATTTATCTCTAATGCGTTCAAGAGAAATTTATAAAGAATTAAAGTAATGTATGACAACAACATCCTTTTTATTTCATTTCGTTATGTTACCAACAACATCAATGAATATGAGGTAAATCACACGCCAGAGCCACGAAGAATCTCAAAACCCTAGGGAAAGCATACGATGAGTCGGGCCTCCCCCTCTACGACATCCTCTACCCGCATGTCCTCTATCTTAAGCTAGTCGCATAGGTGTAGTACCACCTAGAGCGAAACCCATAGCCTAAGTACCCCGCTAAGTCACACCCACCCGAAGTTTGAGACAACCTCTGACCATGTACCTGATATACCCATACTCAAACTGACCCCTCTACTGACGTGGTTGTAGGAACTATCCAGAATTATTGCATTAGGACCCATGGATAACTGGAGCACCACGTGAAACCTGAAGTGCAGACTGAATTGGCTCACCCATAAAACCTCTACCATGACGCGCCCTGCACCTAAAATAGGGATCGGTAGATCCTCCCAGTCCACGAGGCTTCTTGTCACGAGCCAAAACCTAACCTGTTCTGTCAGAACATATCATGGTACTGGGCAAACCAACTACTCTGACATTTCCAACACTTTAATTGTTGAAAGATACTAAAACAGTTTAAATAAAGGAAAATATCTTAAAAGAGGATGGGAAATATTTACTCAATACATAAATTCTTCCCAAAACCAGGGTGTCACTGAGTACACGAGCTTCTAGATAATGAAAAAGTCTAGTACGCTGTCTATAAAGTAAAGCTTAATAAATAAACTGAAAGATAAGGGAGGAGATTCAAAGTCTGCGAACGCCAAGCAGCTACCTCGATGATCTCTGAAGGTATGGACTCGTCAAATTAGCAACCGCTATGACCGGAAGCACCTGGATCTGCACACGAGGTACAAGGTGTAGCGCGACTACAACCAACTCAATAAGTAACAAATTTAACCTTTGGACTGAAAGTAGTGACGAGTTCAACTATTACACCCCACTTTCAACATTTAATAGTATGGAAAATTATAGAAAATATGATAGTGATATCTCAAAAATTAATAATTTAACAGGTAGAGGTACAATAATTTAGACATGCTTTCAGAATTTACAACAAAAATTAGCACATAACATAGAAGATCCCGCCCAGGGCAAATCCATCCCAAATACAAATAAAACATGGCAGATCCATCCTAAATGTAATAACTGCTAGCATTTGCGCCAACTGTGAAAATGCAGACTTCGGAAGGGCCGATCTAGTCCAAGCGCTATAATGAGACAAATCCTGGCATCAATCAATAAAACCTACTACGACGTGCTACCCGATCCCATAAATATCACTCATAATAAACGCTCAGTCTCACTCAGTCACAAATCTCTCCAATTTCTCAGGTCACTAGAATCATGTTATTCAACCCAGACAATAATGATATAACCTGGCAAATAAGGACAATAGAGTTTGAGACATATTATGCAAACACTAGTTGTGACTAAGTATAAAATGGAAAATTAAGCAAATAGTTCAACATGTATCGTAAACATGATTTCTAACATGATTGACAACTCAATTATTCTATCACATTGTAAAAATATGGGTAACAACAAGCTTAATAAACTATTTAGTTCCATGGAATCGACCGAGTCACAGTTCTTACGGTGCACGCCCACATGCCCGTCACCTAGAACATGTGCAACCTCAATACCAATCACATAATACGAAATTCGGGGCTTCATACTCTTAGAACAAAGTTTAGAATTGTTACTTACCTCAAAATGCAAACACTATACTCCAACATGCATTTGCCTCGCGAAACAACATCCAAATGCCTCGAATCTAACCACAAACAATTCGATACAATCAACACAAGCTAAAGGAATCAATTTCACATGAAATTACTAAGTTACTAATAAAAAGGCAGAAAGTCCACATAAAAGCCAGCCCCCTAGCCCAGGGCCCATACCTCGGAACCCAACAAAATTCACAATATTTGAAGCCCATTAAGCCACGAGTCCAACCATACCAAATTCCAACACCAAATCGACACCCAAATCCCCATATTAACTCTCCAAGTCCCTAGCCTCAAACTCCAAAAGTTACACCTCAAACCTACACAATCTAGGTAGAAAATTCAATAGGGAAACATAATTATTGAATAAATTTGACCACAAGTGACTTACCCCGAGAATCCCTTTGATATCCCTATCAAAAATTGCCTGAGACCGAGCTTGATATTTCAAAAATGAAGAAAAACTCGGAAACCCTCGAATTTAATCATTGCCCAGAGCCTTCGCACCTGCGGCCAAAACTCTGTTTTTGCAGGACCGCACCTACGGGAAAACCTTTGCATCTGTAGAGCTCACTTAAGCTCGCAGACTCCACAACTGTGCATCAGAATCAACATATGTGGAAGTGCTTATGCACCCACACGTCCGCTTCTACGAAAACCCTGACCACTTTATTCTCCCTTACTCACCGCTTCTGCAACCATCTTTTCGCAGTAGTGACTCCGCTTCTACGACCTACTCGTCGCACATGCGAAGACTGGACACCCTCCTCATTCCTTATTTTGCACTCGCCTTCTCGCTTCGACGATCTAACACCCGTAATTGAAATTACGTAGGTGCGATTTCACCAAAACTGGTGCACTTCAGCAATTTTTTAAGTTCCAAACTCAATCAGTTAACCATCCGAAACAACCTCGAGGCCCCCGGGACCTCAACAAAAATATTCCAACAGGTCCTAAAACACGATACAAACTTAGACAAGCCTTTAAATAACATCAAATAATGTTAAAACCATTAAGGGTTGCATCGATTCAAGCCTAATGTGCTTTTGAACTACAAACAACTACATTTGATGCCGAAACCCATCAAATCATGACTGATTGACCTCAAATTTTTCACCAAAACTCACAAATGATACCACAAATCTACTCCAACACATGGAACCCCAATCTTAGTCTGGTAATATAGAAATCCACTCTCGGTCAAACTTTTAACTTTCCAACTTTCGCCATTTCAAGCCTAATTCAACTACAGACCTTATATTTGCAATTCCAACACACTTCTAAGTACAAAATTACCCAATGGAGCTCAAGAAACCATCAAAACTTTATTCCGTAGTCGTTTATACATAATTCAACATCTGGTCAACCTTTTTGACATAAGCTTTCAACCCTTGAGACTAAGTGTCTCATCTCATTCCAAAACTTCTCCGGACCTGAAGGGAACAATTAAGAAGGGAATTAACAGTAAATTAAGAAGGGAATTAACAGTAAATGGGGGAATGGAGCTACAACTCTCAAAAAGACCAGCCGGGTGGTTACACTTCTTAGCCTCCCTATCCTCCCTCTCTAGACGGCAGATGTGCTACATCCTCCTGTGATCTCCATAACCTTATGAAATGAAGTATTAGTCTCCAACTCCCGTGCCATGCCAAGTCTAAGACCATAATTGAGCCCCTCGATAAATCTACATACTCTCTCTCTCTAACAGTAGAAACCAAAGCAGGTGCATGACGAGATAGCTAATTAAACCTCAAAGCATACTCAGACACGGTAAAAGTACCCTGCCTGAACTGCTCAAACTCGATGTGCCACGTATTCTTGAGGGTCTATGGAAAGAACTTCCTAAACCACATATTATAGAAGTAAGTCTAAGTAAGTGGCATTGTTCCAGTTGGCCTACTCTTCTCATAAGCCTACCATCATCTATACGCCAACCCCGTTAGCTGGAAAGTAGTAAGGTCAACCTCGCTCACCTAAACTATTCCCATAGTGCGCATAACACGGTGACACTGATCAAGAAAATGTTGTGCATCCCCATAAGTTGCACCACTGAAATTAGGGGGATCATACTTATTGAACCTCTCTAACCTCTTAAGATTCACCTCTGACGCCGTTGGCCTAATCCGCTGCTCTAGAGTACGGAAAACGGGAGTCTATGCTCCCCCCTATCCTGTGAAGTAGCTGGTGCAACTGGGATCTATACCGCTTGAGAAAATATATCTAACAAGCTTAGTAAGTGCGTTGAAGTCTCTTGAAGTCCAAGGGTAGCAACAGGCACCTCGGGTGCCTTCCCCCAACCAGATCCAATAGTGGCTCCTTAGCTGTTACTCTGGCAGTTGCTCTCGATGTAGCACGTGCCTCTCCTCGGCCTCTGCCACTGCCTTGGCACCTAGCAACTCTGGCCATGGGTCAAAACCATCGGTAACTGCAGCTCGCGTCTTCACCATATATGAGGGAATAGAAAAACTCCAAAATCAATGAATATGAATGATAGGAATGAAAGAAGTGAATTTTTTCTAAGAGTTACGTAGCCTCTCGAAGTTAAGTATAGGAGTCTCAGTACCGATCTGCGAGACTCTAATTAACTTTTCATATGACTCGTAGAACCTATGAATCTAGAGCATTGATACCAACTTGTCACGGCTCCAAAATCTCACCTATAGGATCGTGATGGCACCTAGCCTCTAAGACTAGGCAAGCCTAGCACATGACAAGATATAACATAAATAAATAACTTTGCTATAAAATTAAATAGTCATACATCCCCAAAAAAAAGTAGACGAAGTTATTAGCTTTACTGAAATACATTACAAATCTCTAAATAAAACACTATTCTGGAATTCAAATGAAAGTATCGACTCTCCAATCTCAAATTTTTATTTTTCCAAAATATAATAAAAAATCAACCAAATGCTCTTCAACTCTCATGATTTAGATGTTAAATATGATAAAGAATCATGTTATATAATAAAAATGAATCAAATCATTAATCCAATAGTTTGGTATGACAATTTCTCCTCAAAATCGCCTCCCACCGAGTCTTAGACTGAAAAATGTGATAAATAAAGTTATGTCCCGAAATACCCAGCTATATGTTCAGTTGCAAATTTTGCATTTGCGACCTTGGGTTAGCAAATGCGGACATTGACTTTCGCATGCAATGTCGCAAATACGACTGTCAACTTGCAAATGTGAGTTCTTCCATTAGGGAAAATGCGATACAATGATGGCAAATGCGAACTCCACTCGGCAATGTCGCAAATGCGACTGTCACCTCGCAAAGCCGAGGTCTTCCATTATCGCATACGTGATACAGAGATCGCAAATGAGAGCTCCCCATTCCCAGGTGCAAATCGCATATGTGATCAGTGAGTTCGCATATTCGAATTCTCTAGCCCCAACCCACCTTGCAAATGCAGTCCCTCCTGACAAATGCGATCGAAATCTCGCATTTGCGAGACTTATAATATCAACCCACAAACCATTAAACTAGAATTCACTCAAAACTCTCTCTAACGTGTCTGAAACTCACCCCAGCCCCTGAGGCTCCACATCAAACATCCACATAAGTACACAACCACCATACGAACTCGGTCGCACGTTCAAAGCACCAAAATAAAATTAGAAATCAGGAATCAGATACCAAGACTGATGAAAAGCACAATAAGTTACAAGAGTTACTAGAAACGCGACCATGGGTCCCATTCCTATCAAATAAACTCAGAATGATGCCAAACTTTGCATACAAGTTCCAAATTTGGAAGCCAATAGCAAATACATCAACCCATGATAAAAGTTAGGAAAATTCTAAACCTTTAAATTGCCAACTTTCGCCAATAAGAGCCAAATCAACCTAGTAACTTCCGCATCCAATTTCAGGTGTATGTCTAAGTTCAAAATCACCATCCGGACCAAACAGAATCATCAAAATTCGATCCGAGATCACATACGTAAAAGTCAAACTGGATCGTCCCTTCTAGCTTAAAGCTTCTAAAATAAGAATCATCATTCCAAATCAATCACGAAACGCTTCAAAATCATAACTGATCATGCATGCAAATCATAACGCATAACATGAAGCTACTCAAGATCCTATGCCACTGAACGGAATACTAATTCTCTAAATGACCGGTCGGATTGTTACAATATTAATTGCGTGTAGCCTTCCTGTTTGTTAAGAAGCTGCAGCAAGTCATTTTATTGAGTTGCTTGCAACCTGCCTGCAACAGCTATTTGGAACCTGCCAGCTTCTTATAGATAAATTTTTATGGGATATTAGATGGATAATCTTATTCATGTAGATTATATACAACAGAGTATTAAACCAATAAGATTCTTTAGGAAAATTATCTATAATGAGTATTAAATGGTAATTCACAATTTAATATTTCCATTAACAAACAGTTATTTTAACCAGTATATTTTTGGATATATGGTGAAATTGTTATGACTTGTAATGGAATATACTTAAACATGGTTTTTTTATTGTTATAAAAAAATAAAAGTGGCCTTATTGAGTTATTTCTATAACTTGCATGCCCATGTAGATATTAACATTAGGTCATGGGTGGTAGCTAAACATCTCTGTAACTGAAATTTTGCTTAATTACGTGCAAGCAATTCCTTAATTTCGATATTTCTTGAGGGGTACGTTTCATCGTGTTCATTCAACTTAATGTATGTCACACAAAATTACTTTTTTATATATTTTGTAACATAACAAAGTTTAACACACAAAAGTTATTTTCTATTGTTTGTTACATAAAAGTCATTCAACTATAGTCAATTTAATTATAAAGCAAATCACCCCTGAACTTTTATATTTTAACCAAAAATATAATATAGTAGTCCAAATAGCCAATTAGCGCAACATATCAAATATAATGAATTATTACACTAATCTCCTATATCGTTTACGAAATTATGGTTGTTTTCTTATTTAATATCTTTATAATACTCATTTCCATTGGAACATATCAAGTTCATAGATTTGGTATTTGTCATTGAGTTTAATGCGCTAATCACGACTCATCTTCTGCTAATTTAGAAATTAGGCGTTCATAAAATTTAATAAACAAATGCGTAAAGTAGTTGTATACGGTCGACATCGGGAGTACCCGATTTCGTACGCATGGAAGCTACCTCGAAAGTAAGCTCATAATGGACCAAGCCTGAATTCGAAGATGGAATATTTGATATGGAAATCAAGGTGTTCGTTGGAGATCGAAATCGAGCATGACTAGCTTTGAGAGAAGTGTGATAACGGAATGGCGAGATATTAGCAACCGACCGAAGATTTCAGCAGAAATCCAGGAACAGATCGAAGCAAGTGGTTATTGACACCAATCGTGGAATTTATTTCCGTTATAAGAATTATACCTTATTTAGGATTTCTCTGTTATATAAAGAGGGATTTCATTCATTTGTAAGGGCATCACAATAATTGACTGAGAAAGAATATACACGATGCTCTCTATTTCTCTTACTATCCATTATTGTTCATTATTGTTCACTACTATTCTTGTAATCCAACCTCGAGACCATCTCGAATCGAGGTCGAAAGTACTGCTTGAACACTGGTTTGGTTTACTTTATTGTTCAATTTATTCATTTAGTTCATTGTTTATCAATCGGTATTGAATTAGATCAAGTATCTTTAAAACCACAATATAAGTTTAATTGTTACTTGAATTTTAGAGTAAACAGTTTGGCGCCCACCGTAGGGTTAAGGATAATAGTGATTGTTCAGTACTGGTTCTTGTAAAACACATTATTTTATGCTTGTCTTTGTCAAGAATTTTTTCTTTCAAGTTAAAACATGTCAAACTCACAATACACATCCGCACACGATGACAATGGCCTCTGACTCCATGGGGAAAAAATGTGATTACTCCAGGAATCGAGGTGCCACATGCTAATCTCGGGGGAGTACCACCTGTCAACCCAGTCGATGTTAGTTCGCACATTTCTCCGAATGCGAACTTAGGCACAGATCTCGACGGGAGTGTACACAGAGAAGGTCGGTCTAATGGCCAAGGTATACAGGGCAGAAGAGACGAAGGATTCAGTCTCCAAGTGTTATTCGAAATGCTTCAGGTTCAACAAGCTACAATTTCCCAGTTACAAAATCAACACAGAGCTCCCAATAGGGTCGAGCCAAAGATTACTTGTCGTACCGAGCCAATACCGGAAAGATCGAGTGATAAGACATCGGGGACCAATCCTTCTCTAATGAAAATGCTCGAGGAGCTCACCAAGAGAATTGAATCAGGAGAGAAGAAGATCGAGGCCAATGATAAAAAGGTGAAGACTTATAAATCCCGAGTTGATCAGATACCGGGGGCACCACTTATCTAGAAAGGAATGGATTCGAAGAAGTTTGTGCAAAAGCCTTTCCCTCCTAGTTTTGCTCCAAAGTCCATTCCAAAGAAGTTCTGTATGCCTGACATACCCAAGTATAATGGGACCACGGACCCCAATGAGCATGTTACCTCTTACACATGCGCCATTAAGGGTAATGACTTGGAGGATGACGATATCGAATCTGTGTTGTTGAAAAATTTCGGAAAAACCCTGTCGAAGGGAGAAATTATTTGGTATCACAACCTATCACCAAATTCCATCGATTCATTCGCCATGTTAGCAGATTCTTTCATAAATGCGCACGACGAGGCCATAAAGGTCGCAATGAGGAAATCAGACCTCTTCAAGGTAAGACAAAGGAATAATGAGATGTTAAGGGAGTTCGTGTCCCTATTCCAGATGGAGCGCATGAAGTTTCCACCAGTCACAAATGATTGGGCCGTTCAAGATTTCACCCAAGGGTTGAATGAATGGAGTTCGATAGCATCACGTCAGTTGAAACCAAATTTGACCGAGTACCCAGCTGTAACTAAGGCAGATGTTTACAATCGATATCAATCGAAGATCAGGGTCGATGGACAGCCAAGGTCGAATAAAGACCGGTACCAACCATATATTGTAGATCAAAGGAATAACAGTTCGGGACGCAATTCCACCCGGAACGATCGAAGAGGTGATCGAGGACAAAGTTCTTGAGAACTTATGAGCAAGAGTGGTTTTGTCAAGTATGCAGATCCTACAGAGGCAGCTCGGCTATCGAAATATAATTTTAGCATCGATGCCTCAGGCATCGTATCAACTATTGGAAGGATCAAAGACACTAGGTGGCCAAGACCCATACAGACCGATCCTTCCTAAAGAAACCCAAACTTGATGTGTAAGTATCATGGCACGCACGGTCATAGGACCGAGGATTGAAGGCAATTGAGGGAAGAGGTAGCCCGTCTATTTAACGAGGGCCATCTTCGAGAATTCCTCAGTGACCGAGCAAAAAATCATTTCGTGGAACAGCTCGTCCTACAGGATCAAATCGTACCTGCATCTCAAGTCTTAAATGGCTTCAATATGGCTAGTGAAACAACTAAAGGGGAGATCATCCTACCGGTGGACGTGGTTGGAGAAAATCCCTCGGATCTAATCCCGGCCGAGGAAATGCCATTTCCCGAGAAATGGAAGATGAAATGTAAGCATAAATTCACTTTTGAACCCAACGAGCAAGCTTTATTAACCCCCATCAGTAGAGTCGGGGACTGTACAGACGCATGAGATGGTCGATAGTGAAGGGGCACTTTCCGAGCTTGATCACGAAGAAACAAAGCAAAATAACAATCCTCCAAAATGAAGGATGAATATACCCGAGCCTCACTTCATAACTTTTGCAGAAGGCAATGATAACTAGGTCTAGAGGGCCCAATGTGAAGGGATAAATTTAAACACTTAGAAATTCTCCACATGGGTAGTGATTATTTATCGGCCCAATTATAGTCTTCCTTGACTTTAGGGAGGAGATCGTCAGTGATAGAGCATATATACAATGAGACCAGCTCGCATCGACCCGGTACGGAAGGGGTTTTCTCGATCTTGAAGTCGGCCCCAGTTGGGCACGCCGAAGTAATGAACATAGTTTAGGGGGGGGGGGNGGGGTCCGGTGTCTTTTCCTCGACATCATTAGACAGATCCTTTTCTTCTTTAGACGGTCTCAAGGAAGAGGGAGTTTCCTTTTGAGGGACAAATTTAGAAGTCTTTGCCATTGCTTCTATGTAAGGGTGAAAAGATGGTACTGATGAAAGAGATGGTGTATTTGGTGGATAGTTTATAAAAATTTGCAGAAAACTGTAAAGGAAGAAGTTTTGGACTTAAGATGGAAAATCAGAGGATGAAGGTGATGAAATTTTTCTTAAGCACACAAGAACAAGCGTTTGAATGTAAAAGCTCTAATGGAAATAAGGGTGAAGTATTTATAGTTTGCAAAACGGCGGTTCAAAACCCGTAGTGGCCAACCAACAACTGATACACAATTAATGCCTTGAAGACTGGACCAACGAGACGTTTCAGTGACCTTTTGTCTCTTACGTCATTATTTATTGAAGCAAGGTTTGGAAGTTCATATCGTTTCTCATCGTCTTCTCTCTGAAAAATGAGGGGATTGTATACGGTCAAAATTGGGTTCGTATAGTGTATGACCAGTCAAGACTGAAAGATGATGGGTCAGAGCTCGACCCCGGATTATATTCAACCAAAGCGGAAAGTTAAATCGTTGAGCTCCTGACTCCGGGACCGAACAAGATCGAGGGAACTTTGTCAAGCCAAATATCAGAAGGCCGAAATATTCGCGATCAGTTGGAGATCACAGCGGAAATATCGTCATGTATCAAGAAGAAGCCGATTAACTAGCAAATCACGAGATTTTTGCCTTTTATGTAATTGTATAAGAAGTAGGGTTCCCCTGATATATAAAGGGAGGTATGATCATTTGTAAAACACATTGTAACACGCATCAAAGAAGCAATATATTGATATTTTCTAGTTCTTGTTATCTTGTTAACATGTTCTGTCATTGATTGAGGTGTTCCTTGACTCAAGGGTGACAAACCTTCAAGGCTAAGACTATTCGATCTGTGTGGTTTGCATTTATTTTCTTGTCATTAATTTCATTATTAATCTATTTTCCCGACTTGTATCAAGTTATATCATGTATCCTTAAAATCGCGTACAAATTTAGTTGTTATCCGATTTTGAAGGTAAACACTAGTAGTGACACATATTAGCTTTGCTGAAATGCAGCAGCTGTATGAATATAAGGAAAGAGTTCCATCAGCACAAGCAATCAATGTAGTGAATTTACATGGAAAAAGATCACAACTATGACTCCCGACATATCATGCTCCACAATAATAAATCGTACAGCTGGAAAAGTATTCCTTCTTTTAATTCGAAAATAATGTACAATAGCTTTTTCTTCACCATTTGCTAGTCTTTTTATTTATTTTTTTCTTAACATTTTCTGGTATTAGGATATAGAACCGCAAGACAAGATGGTTACCGAAAATGCAAGATCCAGCTATATGTGACTATTTCCTTCGTCCCAATTTATGTGGTGATGATCAAAATTTGAGAGTTAAATGAGTTATTTTTTTAATTGTAAGGTTTTTATATGCCCTTTAAATATTAAAATTATTAATTATTGTGAGTTATAGTACTTTCAGAGTTTCTAAATATATAAATTTTAATTTACAAAAATAAATTATTTTATGTCCAAATACACAATAAAAATTAAAAATTTTGAATCTCGAAAAACAGAAAATATCACATAAATTTAGACCGAGGAAGTAGTACTTTTTAGGAATATCACGAGGCTGTCTTTGATGTTTTTGCACACTAACACGCTACTATAAATCAAACAAGTTATAGTATGATATTTCAGGGTAGTATATACCCTCCATCTAAAAGTATCTACTAATAATAGTTTTTGTTTTTGGTTTTTATATATTTACTTTTAGTTAAGTTGCATTAAATGGTGTTCAGTTAACTGAACAGAAACCTTAGATCTAATCTGAACACTAGATCAAAAATTGCATGGTACCTATACAGCTGCTACTTGTTTAATACTACTCTATGTGCACCTTTATTTGGGAAGAAATTATATTCGTGGAGAGTAAACTCACCATGTGGACCAATATTATAATAACATGTGTAATGAGAGTTGAAGCGATAATGAAGAATGATTTGCAAAGAAGATATGAAAAATAACTACGGGAACGTCTATGAAAAATACTCACCATGTTCTCTATTATTGAAAGATTTTTGTCACACCACGAACCTAGGGCGCGAGACCGGCACCCGATGTCTCACCTAACCTTGCGTACCAACTTGCGACTAAGGAATTTTGAACATGTGATGTGATACTTTGGCCATGGGCCGCATTGCAAGACAACTGCGAATGCTGACTAAATATCAATAAAAAGCTGGGCCGACAAGGCCGTCATAACTACTACAGCTGGTAAACCAACAAAATATACATAAAAGTCCTACTAGCCCAATATATTGCACTAACTGAGAGGATATGTCTACAAGCCTCTACTGGTGCATATACTGTGATCAGAAAAGCTCCCCGACCTTTGCTAAACACATAAGACCGAATGCAAAGTGCGATGAGCAAATCAATGCAAAGACTTAAATCACAAAAATAGTAAAAACTCACTCATAAGAAGTAGTCACCGAAAGGAATGCCAAGCACAAAGAGAAACAACATAACGAGGGGAAAAATATAACAACAATTCTATATATTCAAGTTCGCAACCAAGAAACCAAATCATCCCGGCAAGGGAATCAGCTATAACCAATCTCGCTTAGACAATTAGCTTCACCGAATAAACTCAGTTTGAACAAATGCTCAGTGAATAGGCAGCATCAAAGAATACCATCAACATTGTCGGTCATCAATTAAACCTAAGTAGTACTTAAGAGGAAAATCATTTGAATCACAATGTACGTGTCACGGGCATGCTTGACCAACGTATATATATATTCCAATTACTTGTTAAACATTTATTGGGCAAGATTATACCAGTTTTAGTCAAATAGGCAGCATATGAAGAAAGATATAGTATAACGGTAGGAAAAACAAAGTCATCATTTAAGTCAATTAAGATCATATAAGTAACAAGGAATTCTAGGCAAATACTTCTAATTTGAGCAAGGAGAGATGAAACTAGAAATTTGGAATTCAAATATAACAATTTCAATTCATACGCGGGGAACATAAGGACCTAAAAATCCCTAAAGGGCAATCTACTTGCAAATAAGTTCTAGTACGCACTCGTCACCTCGCGTACGCGGGCTACAATCAACATAAAAAACTCAATCCTAAGGGGTAGTTCCCCCACACAAGGTTAGGCAAGATACTTACCTCAAAGACAACAACCTGGTACTCAAAAATAGACTTCTCGGGCCGGAAGGCCTCTGGACTGCTCAAAATCAACTAAAACAACTTCAAAAATACATATAAAGAGTATAAGGAACGATTCCGAATAATAAAGTTTCACTCTTTGCTAATTTATAAAAATCGAGCCAAAAGTCGACCCCTGGGACCGCACCTCGGAACCCGACAAATTTTACGGATTTCAATTACTCATTCCGATGCGAGTTCACCCATACTAAATTTATCCAATTCCGATAACATTTAGTCCTTCAAATCATGATTTTTTATTTTAGAAATTTTCTTTCAAAACCCACAATCCCCTCAACCCAAAACACAAATTAAATGATAAAAACAAGAACTAATTCATGAAATATATTTAATTATAGTGGAAGAAAACTTACCCATTCAATTTGTGTGAAAAAACCCTCAAAGAATCGCCCAAAACCGAGTTTTAGAAGTAAAAATATGCTCAAAATGTTGAAACCCCGATTTTTGGAAGTTTATATTCTGCCTAGTGATTTAAAGCATTGTGATCGCGGACACAAGTACGCGATTGCATAGAAGAAAAAATGCTACTGGCAAAAAGGTACAATGTGATCGCGAATGGGTTGATGCGATCGCATAGAAGAAGAAACGGCAACTGCCAAAATAGCAGTGTGCGATCGCGAAGGTGTGTATGTGATCCCGCAGAGTGAAGTCTACAAGCTGTGTGATCGCGAAGTAGACTGTGCGATCGCGATTAAGAAAACTGGGCTGGTCCATTTTACACTATGAGATCGCGGATTTGTCTATGCGATCGCATAGAAGAGGACACCAGATAGCAGAAACAATAGAGGAAAATGAGAGAAAACGGACCAGAACCCTATCCGAAACACACCGGAGTCCTCGGGGCTCAAAACCAAATATACACACAACCTCAAAAAATACTACGGACTTATTCGAGTAATCAAAACACCAAAATAATATCATAAGCATCGGATTAAACCTCCAAATCCATAAAAATTCTCAAAACTTTTTAAACTTTAAATTTTGCATTTAAGGTCCGAATCACGTCAAACAAAGTCCGTCTATTACCAAACTTAACAAATAACACATATAAAATAAATCGAACCTGTACCGGGCTCCGGAACCATGATACGGGCCCCGATATCACATGTTTCACGTAAAATTTCATTTTCAAAAACCTTTATATTTTTCAGATAATAATTTTGTTTAAAAATTCATTTCTCGGACTTGGGACCTCAGAATTCGATTGCTGGCATACGCCCAAGTCCCATATTTTCCTACGGACTCTCCAGGACCGTCGAATCACGGGTCCGGGTCCATTTACCAAAAACGTTGACTGAAGTCAACTTTAATCAAATTTCTAGTACAAAATTATCATTTTTATCAGTTTTTCACATAAAGGCATCCCGGCCACACGCCTGGGCTGCACACGCAAATCGAGGTAAGATTGAAGGAGGTTTTCACGACCTCGAAACATAGAATTAGCTAGAATATACGGGATGACCTTTTGGGTCATCACAATCTCCCCCTCTTAAACAAACGTTCGTCCTCGAACGTGCTAAGATTCACTTTGAACTCATCCAATCTCTGATTGAGAACTTCCAACACACACCCGCGGGTGATCCCACGTCACCCCAACCTAAATAAGCCTGATGACACCATCACAACTGCCATATAACCTTCTCATCATCATCGATAAGCCTCATACATCAGTTCCTCACTTTCTACTTATTTCCAAAAGACCTGATTCTAAATCCATATCCGGCATTAGCCTCAACCAGCTGCATCAACTCAGGTCTATGACCATATGGCACGACCCCACAACATAGCATATCACACATAGGCTCAATATCACTTTTGATCACGATAACTGCCTGAAATAAACTAAACATTGGCAATTAGTCCCACATATGGAAGAACTTTGTTTCAAATACCATAATATCGATAATGATGCAATAAACACAAAGACCTCATCATTAGACACTCAAATCACCGAGTCACAGCTAAAACCACCGTGCACACATCCCGCAAGCTAAACTAAAGAAGCACATAATGAAATGACTGAGTATGAAAAATAGAAGCATATAAAGGTAATATCAAACAAGCGCGTAGGCATAACTCTCTATCAATAGTGACTTACCAAAAGCAATATAACAAGGAAGAAGCAAAGCATATGAACAAATCACAAGGATTCCATCTTGATAAAAATTCCACCGCGGTACTCCGCCTAGCCAAACATATCAAATCACAAAGAATCGCGAGGGCCTCGCCCTCAACTCTATGTCACATGTCGAATATATATCATACCAATAGAGATCTCCCGCTAATTCATCTCGGCTAAAAAAATCATAGAGCAAACTTAACTCACATCTCAATGGAGTATCAAAGCACAGCTCGTAAACAAAATACTTCGGAGAATCACATAAAGCTTACCACGAGGGATGACATGGACTCACTTCCAATTTCACCACTAGCAAGGACGAATAAAACAACGATAGACACGAGCTACTACTCATAGAATCTCCCAACAACAACAAGAACAAAAATAGAGTGCAAAACATGAAACTCACTCATAAATGAAACAACAAAATAATGGAAATTCGTCCTGACCAACACGACTATAGTGAAATACAATGGTACCCCACGTTAGCACATCAATCCATACCTGGGTGATGATATCTGGCACGACGGCCTCTAGCCTACTATGTGCAACTCATAAACGGGTCGGGCCTCCCCCTCTTGGGCGCCTTCTACCCACCTGAATACCCTGCCACAACACTCCTACCTGAATCCTGGAACAATCTCTAACCCTATGGCTAACATCTCCACAATGGAAACAATCTCTCTGCCGATCTGGCTGTGGAAAACATACAATACGGATCCTCTGAGACTCATGAGTACCTAAACCGCTCCCATGCAAAGCTGGTAATGCAAACTGAACTGGTTAACCAAAAATTCTCTACCATGATGTACCTTGGTTCCTTAATAAGGAATAGTATATTACTCCGGTCTACAAGGCCTCCTCGCCTCCCAAAGCTCTCTCTACTGATCTCGTCTGACCTCTCGCTCCCGGTCCCATATGCTCTTTAACAGGCGAGTTATCCCCACTACTTACTGAAACGAGGCATCCTACTCTAACTCTCGAGTCTCACTGAACCGAATATCATGTCTGAATCTCTCAATGATTTTACGGACTCATCTTCTAACTGAAGCAACCAAATGAGGTACATAACTGGCCAACTCACTGAATCTGACGACGTACCCCAATAGTGACATGGCGCCCTAATGCAATTGCTCAAAATTCCGCGCCGTACATCCCGAAGGAACTAGGTGCAACCTACCTCAAAACATTTCCGAAATCTGAATCCATACTAGTGAAGCTAACTCGGCCAGATTACCCTAACTCATATGCCGCCACTACTGATCAACCCACAACTTTGGACCTGAGATGTGAAAAAAGCAATCACGCTCGTCTCCACAACACCCGAAATGTGAAGAATGTAGTCACAATCCCCTAGTGAACCCGGGGCACCATCTGCCGCCAATGCACTGAAAGATAGAAGGGTGGTACTTCCTGTACCTCTAAAGTCCAAGGTATTCTCCCTCCGATTCTACTTCCCTAACCATGGGCTGAACTGAAACCACGTGTCGTTCTGCCATGACAACTGGAACCTAACCAGTATGATGTCACTGCTCTGGACTATAGACGGTGGGAGTCTGAACTCCTCCCCTGATCCGTGTAATGGCCGGTGAACTAGAATCAATCTCTGTGACAGCCCAAAGGTTCATCACCTATTTTATTACCCATTCCATACTTACGAGGCCTTGAAAACCTCATCTGTAGTTGCCACAATTTGCATGCACAGTCCGGGCGCGTAGCCGGATAGCATAAATATGAAATTTTGTGAAAAATGCTAAAATTTGATATTAAAATGAATAAATTTGACTTCGGTTATCATTTTGGGTAAACGGATCCGGACCCGTGATTTGACGGTCCCGGAGGGTCCGTAGGAAAATATGGGACTTGGGCATATGCCGAAATCGAATTTCGAGGTCCCAAGCCCGAGAAATAAATTTTTGAGTGAAATTATTTTTCTGAAATGTATAAAGAAAATTGAAATGAAAATTGGTTCGAACATGTTGGTATCGGGCCAATATTTTTGTTATGGCGCCCAGTACAGGTTTTATATGTGGTTTAAGATATTTTTGTGATGTTTGGTTGAGATTGGACGTCGTTTGACGTGTTTTGAAAATAAAACTCTAAATTTGAAAGTTTATGAAGTTTGAAGAAAAACTAGTGATTTTGAGGTTTGATTCGTTGTTTTTTATGTTATTTTGGCGATTTGAGCGCACGGTTAAGTTCGTAGGATGTTGTTGAGTTAGTGCATGTTATTGGTTAGGAGCCCCGAGGGCTCGGGAGTGTTTCGGAGGTGTCTCGGAGTGATTTTGAACATAGGAAGATTGCAGATTTTTGGCTTCAGCAGTTGCAGGTCCATTTTTTCTTCGCGTTCGCGACACCTTTTCCGCATTCGCAAAGCTTTAAGCTATTCCTTCATCGCGTTTGCATCCATTCCCTCGCGAACGCGTAGGGTTATTTGACCCTGAGGGCTTAGCCCTCTTTTCCTCTTCGCGTTCACATACACATGACCGTGTTCGTGTAGCTTTGCAGGTCTTCTACATCGCGTTCACGTGATTTCCCACGTATTCGCGTAGGCTAATTTCTGGACCCCGCCTCTTTACTCTTCGCGTTACCCTTCCGTGAACGCGATGGTCTGTCAAGTCTATACTTCACGAATACGACCTCCATTCCGCGAACGCGAAGGGAATTTTTGCCCTGCTATATATTTTTAATTTCCAGAACAGTAGCTACGGGATTTTCATAAATCATAACGAACTTTTTCTTCTCCAAGGCCGTTAGGCGTCCATTGAAGCCTTCCTTCACCAAAACTTCTTGGGTTAGTAAATTTTTAACTCGTTTCCTTCATTTTTTATCAACATCTAATGAATTCCTAAGCCTAAAACATGCAATTTAGTGTAGAAATTAGGGAATTTGGGTAGAGTTAGGCCCTTTTTTGAATTTCTTGATTTAGACCTCGTATTGGGGTCGAATGGTCGAATTTTTAACTAAATTATATATTCGGGCTCGTGGGTGATCGGGTTTTGGTTCGAGCCTCGTGTTTGGACCAAGCGGGCCCGGGGTCGAATTTTTTTATTTTGGAAGAATGCATGGAAATAGGTAATTAGGCTATGTAATTGAATTATTGAATCCTTATTGATATACTTGAGTTGATTATGTCTAGATAATACCATTACGGAGTTGAATTATAAAGGAAAGGCGGTGTTAGAGGGTTGATTACTATATATTGGACCCGAGGTAGGTGTTTGGTCTAACCTTAGCTTGAGGGAATAAGAGTTGAGTCTTATTTTCTACTTGCTAATTTTCGAGTACGGTGTATAGGCATGGTGACGAGTATCTATACATTGGTGTCTAGCATGACCGTGAGTCTTTATATTTCTAATATTCTGATTTTGTTGTAACTTCCGTGCTTACTTGATGACTTCTATATGTTGTAAAGAGCATGTGAAGGGAATTGTGATCTTTAAACTTCGAGGAGCATTGGATCGAGTTGTAACACGAACGGTGAAGATATATGAGATAATTGAATCCTTTGGAGCATTGGCTCAAGTGATAGAGTAAATTATGAAATGAAAGTGAAAGAAAGAGAAAGAGTTATTAAAATATACCCTTGCCAGGTCATTGTTGCTTTAGTGATTGTCTCCCTTGCTGGGATGTTGAGATTTCTGTTATTGTTCCCTTGCCGAGATTTAATTGTTTAATTGATGTCTCTTGCCAAGATTTCTATTTCTATTCTGTTTACTCCCTTGCCATTTGTTTGTGATTGGTGTTTGGGTAAGGAAGAGTGTTAAAGCACGAAGGGTGATGCCGTGCACTGTTTGCTATTGTAAGGAAGAGTGTTAAAGCATGAAGGGTGATGCCGTGCATTGTTTGATATTGTCTCCCTTGCTGGAATGTTGAGATTATTGTTATTGTTTCCTTGCCGGGATTTCTATTTCTATTCTGTTTACTCCCTTGCCCTTTGTTTGTGATTGTTGTTTGGGTGAGGAAGAGTGTTAAAGCATGAAGGGTGATGCCGTGCACAATTTTCTATTGTGAGGAAGAGTGTTAAAACACGAAGGGTGATGCTGTCCATTGTTTGATATTGTGAGGAAAGAGTGTAAAGCACGAAGGGTGATGCCGTGGTGTATGATGTATCATTCCGTACAGATATTCATTTATTATATTGTGAGAAAAGAGAGTAAAAGCACAAAGGGTGATGCCGTGCACATAATCATTTATATGATTGATTTGGTGAGGACGAGAGTAAAAGCACAAAGGGTGATGTCGTGCAAGTTTGTGATTTCTGATCCTTATTGATATCTGGCCTTGCTGTTCCTTTCTTTATTTGAGATTTCTTATATGAAACTGTTATCTACCCACAACATGTTCCCCTTCCTTTATTGATTGATTACTTCCCGTATTTTTTTCCATTGTATATATATATATATATATATATACAATGGAAAAAAATACGGGAAGTAATCAATCAATAAAGGAAGGGGAACATGTTGTGGGTAGATAACAGTTTCATATAAGAAATCTCAAATAAAGAANATCACTACTTCGCCGAGGGTTTGCTAGGCACTTACCAGTACATGGGGTCGGTTGTACTGATGCTACACCTGCACTTCTTTATGTTGTGCAGATTACGCAGCCGGACCCGGTGGACATTATTAGTGGGAGTGTCTTTCAGCTTATCCTAGAGGCTTCAACGCATACCCGCTGGCGTTCGTAGGACTTGGCATCTCTCCAATCCCTATGTCTTCGTTTCTGTCTTGTTTTCCTCCAGTTTCAGAGAAAGCCATGTATTTCCTTTCAGACTTTGTATTTAGCCCTCCTATAAACAGTTCGTGAGTTTGTGACTCCAGGTTTTGGGATATCAATGCGTCGTTTTATTATGTTGTCTTTATTTAGTTGAACTACATTTTCTTTTCGCTGTTAAATTGTGAACTATTTATAGCTTGTTCTTTTAATTCGACGTTATCATGCTAGCTTAACTGTACACATTGGCTTTTCCAGCGGGTTTAACGTTAGACGGCATCACCGCCCGATGGTGGGATTTCGGGGCCTGACAAGTTGGTATCAGAGCTCTAGGTTGCTTAGGTCTCACAACTCATGGACAACTTGGTAGAGTATGAGGGATCGGTACGGAGACGTCTGTATCTATCCCCCAGAGGCTGCAAAGTTAGAATGACTCCACATTTCTTTTCATCCCTGTTGTGCGATATGAATTCTGAGTACTGATTGAGTTTCTATTCTATTCTCTCGTAGATGGCGAGGACGCGTGCTTCCCTTGGTTCCGCTCTGCAGCCTGACACTCCTGCTACAGCTCCTACGAGGGGTCGAGGTCGAGGACGAGGCCGTGCTAGAGGCCGAGGTCGGGGCTGGGCTCAGCCTAGAGAAACAGCCCCAGTGGAGGATCCTCAGGTCGAGTCTGACGAGGCGGTCCTAGTTCTGGCATTCCCAGTTGGACCAGCTCAGGTCCGAGAGGGGTTCATAGCTACCCAGTGCTTCAGGACGCTCTTTTTTGTCTAGTCGGACTCATGGA
This sequence comes from Nicotiana paniculata, assembly GCA_005239505.1. NCBI lineage: Eukaryota > Viridiplantae > Streptophyta > Magnoliopsida > Solanales > Solanaceae > Nicotiana > Nicotiana paniculata. The sequence goes on from ML365699.1 coordinate 183,542, forward strand.
GAGTGTAGCACAGGCAGGTCTTCTTCCTACTGCACCAGCCGTCTCTCAAGCTGGGGGAGGTACCCAGATTCCTGCCACTCGCACTCAAAAGTTTCAGGCTCCGGCACCTCAGCCAGCCGGAGTAGCTCAGCCGGGTATTGCAGCACCGGTAGCAGAGGGAGCAACTATGTCAACAGATGCTTTGTGGAGACTGGACAGGTTCACTAAGTTATTCACTGCTAATTTTACTGGTTCACCATTAGAGGACCCCCGGGATTATTTAGACAGCTGCCATGAGGTTCTTCGTAACATGGGCATAGTGGAGTCCAACGTAGTTGACTTCGCTACTTTTCAGTTATCTGGCGCAGCCAAGAGTTGGTGGAGAGACTATTGCGTAGCCAGACTAGCTGGGTCTGTGCCTTTGACTTGGACCTAGTTCTCAGAGGTATTTTTGGGGAAGTTCTCTCCTATTACTCATAGAGAGGACCTTTGGAGGCAGTTTGAGCATCTCCAGCAGGGATCCATGTCAGTCACTCAGTACGAGACCAGGTTCATCACTCTAGCCCGACATGCTCTTATGATACTTCCCACTGATCGAGAGAGGTTTCAGAGATTTATTGACGGATTGGCCCAGCCTATCAGACTTGAGATGGCTAGAGATTCAGGTACCGATATATCATTCCAGGATGCGGCCAATGTGGCCAGGAGGATTGAGATGATTATGTCACAGGGTGGTGGTCAGGGGGCTGACAAGAGGCCCCTTCATTTCGGTTATTTCAGTGGAGCCTCATCTGGGGGCAGGGATTCATCAGACAGAGGTCATCCTCCCAGACCCTTTTAGTCAGCTCTCCATGCTTCCTATGGTACTTCAGGTGGTCATGGTTATTTGATGCATTATTCTGATCAACAGCCTTACAGTGCGCCACCAACTCTTATCAGTGCACCACCGCATCAGAGTTTTCGAGGTGGTCATTCAGGTCGACATGGTCAGACTCAGTTCCCTCAGCAGCCGAGGTCTTGTTACACTTGTGACGATCCGAGTAACCTTGCCAGATTTTGCCATCGAGCACCAGGTAGTTCACAACATCAGGGTTCTCATGCCATGGTACAGGCACCAGGTGTTCCACAGCCTGCCCAGCCAGCTAGAGGTGGGGGTAGAGGTGCTAGAGGTGGAGGTAGATGTCATAGAAGTGGAGCTCAGGCTGCTAGAGGTGGAGGCCAGCCAGCAGCCGACCGTCCCAGAGATGTGGTTCAGGGTGGTGGGGCCCAACCCCGATGTTATGCTCTTCCATCCAGGCCAGAGGCTGAGTCTTCAGATGCAGTCATTACAGGTACTATTCGGGTCTGTGACAGAGATGCTTCAGTGCTATTTGATCCAGGGTCTACGTATTCGTTTGTGTCTTCTTATTTTGCACCATACCTAGTCATGCCTAGTGATACATTGAGTATTCCGATTTATGTATCTACACCGGTGGGTGATGCTATCGTGGTTGATCGAGTCCATCGTACTTGTGTTGTGGCGATTGGAGGTCTTGAGAACCGTGTTGATTTGTTGCTTTTAGGTATGGTCGACTTTGATGTTATATTGGGGATGGACTGGTTATCCCCATATCATGCTATCGTGGATTGCTATGCCAAGGCTGTGACCTTAGCCTTACCGGATTTGCCCCATTTAGAGTGGAGAGGGACTCCTGGTCATTCTACCCGCAGTGTTATTTCGTACGTGAAGGCTCGACGTATGGTCGAAAAGGGGTGTTTGGCTTATTTGGATTATGTGCGCGATTCCAGTGTCGAGGTTCCCTGTATTGATTCGGTACCCGTGGTTCTTGAGTTTCCTGAGGTCTTCCCTTCAGACCTGTCGGGGATGCCACCTGATAGGGACATTGATTTCTGCATTGATCTAGCTCCGGGCACCCAGCCCATTTCTATTTTGCCGTATCGCATGGCCCCGCTAGAGTTGAAAGAGTTAAAGGAACAGTTGCAGGATTTGCTTGGGAAGGGTTTTATTAGACCCAGCGTTTCGCCTTAGGGTGCGTCGGTGTTGTTTGTGAAGAAAGAGGATGGTTAGATTAGGATGTGCATTGATTACCCGCAATTGAACAAGGTTACAATAAACAATAAGTATCCACTGCGGAGGATTGATGATTTTTTCGATCAGATTCAGGGTACCAAGCTATTTTCAAAGATAGACTTAAGATTTGGCTACCATCAGTTGAGGATTAGGGCATCTGATGTCCCTAAGACAGCTTTTCGCACTCGGTACGAGCATTACGAGTTTTTGGTCATGTCGTTTGGGTTGACAAATGCCCCAACAACTTTTATGGACCTGATGAACCGAGTGTTCAGGACTTATTTGGACTCGTTCATGATAGTCTTCATTGATGATATATTGATATATTCCCGTAGTCAGGAGGAGCACGAGCAGCATCTCAGAGTGGTTCTTCAGACTCTGAAGGATAGTCAGCTATATGCAAAATTTTTGAAGTGTGAGTTTTGGTTGAGTTCAGTTGCATTCCTGGGTCATGTCGTATCAGCAATTCAGGTTGACTCGAAAAAGATTGAGGCAGTCAAGAACTGTCTTAGACCAGCATCAGATACAGAGATTCGGAGTTTCTTGGGATTGGCAGGATACTATCGTCGGTTCATGGAGGAGTTCTCATCTATTGTAGCCCCGATGACCAGGTTGACCCAGAAGGGTGCCCAGTTCAGATGGTCGGACGAGTGTGAGGCGAGCTTGCAGAGGATCAATATAGTTCTGACTACGGCACCGATATTGGTTTTGCGCATAGGTTCAGGGCCTTATACAGTCTATTGCGATGCTTCCGTATTGGGCTTGGTGCAGTGTTGATGCAGGATAGAAAGGTCATTGCTTATGCTTCGAGGAAGTTGAAGATTCATGAGCAGAACTATCCAGTGCATGATTTGGAGTTGGAAGCCATTATCCATGCATTGAAGATTTGGAGGCACTATCTGTATGGCGTGGCGTGTGAGGTGTTCACAAATCATAAGAGTCTTCAATACTTGTTCAAGCAAAAGGAGTTGAATTTGAGGTAGAGGAGGTGGTCGGAGTTGTTCAAAGATTATGATATTACCATCTTATATCACTCGGGGAAGGCCAATGTGGTGGCCGATGCTTTGAGTAGGAAGTCAGCTAGTATGGGCAGTCTTGCTTTTATTCCGGCCAGTCAGAGGCCGCTTGCTTTGGATGTTCAGGCTTTGGCCAATCGATTTGTGAGGTTGGATATATCGAAGCCTAGTCGAGTGTTGGCTTGTACGGTCGCTCGTTCTTCATTATTGGAGCGTATCCTTGATCAGCAATTTGATGATCCCCATTTGTGTGTCCTTAGAGACACGGTGCAGTGCGGAGGCGCCAAGCAGGTGACCTTAGATGATGATGGTGTTTTGAGATTGCAGGGGCGAGTTTGTGTGCCGAATGTTGATGGGGTTCGAGGGTTGATTTTAGAGGAGGCCCATAGTTCCCGAGACTCTATTCATCCGGCGCCGCAAAGATGTATCAGGATTTGCGACAACATTATTGGTGGCGTAGAATAAAGAAGGATATTGTGGCATATGTGGCGCGGTGTTTGAATTGTCAACAGGTTAAGCATGAGCATCAGAGGCCTTGTGGTTTATTTCAGAGGATTAAGCTTCCAGAGTGGAAGTGGGAGAGGATCATTATGGACTTCGTTAATGGACTTCTGTTGACCCGGAAGAAGTTTGATGCGGTTTGGGTCATTGTTGATAGGCTGACCAAGTTAGTGCATTTCATTCCTATGGTAGTCTCCTATTCATCCGAGAGGTTTGCTGAGATCTATATTCGGGAGATTGTTCGCCTTCATGGTGTGCCGGAATCTATCATTTTGGACCGAGGCGCACAGTTTACCTCGCGTTTCTCAAGAGCAGTTCAGGGAGAGCAAGGCACTCAGGTTGAGTTGAGTACAACATTTCATCCTCAGACGGATTGACAGTCCGAGCGGACTATTCATATATTGGAGGATATGCTCCGAGCTTGTGTTATTGACTTTCGAGGTTCATGGGATCAGTTCTTGCCTTTAGCAGAGTTTGCCTACAACAACAACTACCATTCGAGTATCCAGATGGCTCCTTATGAGGCTTTATATGGTAGGCGATTTCGATCTCTGGTTGGATGGTTTGAGCCGGGGGAGGCTCGGTTGTTGGGTACGAACTTGGTTCAAGAGGCCTTGGACAAGGTCAGGATCATTCAGGATAGGCTTCGTACAGCTCAGTCCAGGCAAAAGAGTTATGCAGATCGCAAGGTTCGAGATGTGGCTTTCATGGTTGGTGAGCGAGTATTGCTCCGAGTGTCGCCTATGAAGGGCATGATGAGATTTGGGAAGAAGGGCAAGCTTTGCCTTAGGTTCATTGGTCCGTTTGAGATTCTTGATCGAGTGGGAGAGGTGGCTTATAAATTTGCATTGCTGCCTAGCTTATCAGCCGTACATCTAGTTTTTCATGTGTCCATGCTTCGGAGGTATACACGGCGATCCAGCCCACGTGTTAGATTTCAGCACTGTCCAGTTGGACGAGGACTTATCTTATGAGGAGGACCCGGTAGCCATTCTAGACCGGCAGGTTTGTCAGTTGATATCCAAGAGTTTCCCTTCTGTTCGTGTTCAATGGAGAGGTCAGCCTCCTGAGGCATCGACCTGGGAGTCCGAGTCCGATATGCAGAGCCATTACCCTCATTTATTCCCCGACTCAGGTACTTTCTTCTTCTATCCGTTCGAGGACGAACAGTTGTTTTAGAGTTGGAGAATGTGACGACCCAAAGGGTCATCACCTATTTTATTACCCATTCCGTACTTTCGAGCCCTTGAAAACCTGATATGTAGTTTCCTCTATTTGCGTGCGTAGTCCGGGCGCGTAGTCAGACAACTTCAATATGAAATTCTGTGAAAAATGCTAAAATTTGATATTAAAATGAGTAAATTTGACTTCGCTCAACATTTTGGGTAAACGGACCCGGACCAGTGATTTGATGGTCCCGGAGGGTCCATAGGATAATATGGGACTTGGGCGTATGCCCGGAATCGAATTCCGAGGTCCCTCGCCCGAGAAATGAATTTTGGAGTGAAATATATTTTCTGAAATGTATAAAGAAAATTGAAATGAAAATTGGTTAGAACGTGTTGGTATCGGGCCCGTATTTTGGTTCCGGCACCCGGTAGAGGCCTTATATGTGGTTTAAGATATTTCTGTGAAGTTTGGTTGAGATTGGACGTCGTTTGACGTGTTTCGGACTCAAAACTCTAAATTTGAATCGGGCCCGTATTTCCCATGTGTTCGCTTAGGCCAATTCTGGACCCCAGCCTATTTACTCTTCGCGTTCGCATTCACCCTTCCGCAAATGCGATGGCCTGTCAAGTCTACCCTTCACGAACGCGACCTCCCTTCCGCGAATGCGAAGGGCAATTTTTCCAGCTATATATTTTTAATTTCCAGAACAGTAGCTACGGGATTTTCATAAATCATAATGAACTTCTTCTTCTCCAAGTCCCTTAGGCGTCCATTGAAGCCTTCCTTCACCAAAAATTCTTGGTTTAGTAAATTTTAACTCGTTTCCTTCATTTTTTCATCAACATCTAATGAATTCCTAAGCCTAAAACATGCAATTTAGGGTAGAAATTAGGGAATTTGGGTAGAGTTAGGCCCTTTTGAATTTTCTTGATTTAGTCCTTGTTTTGGGGTCGAATTTGAAAACAAATTATATATTCGGGCTCGTAGGGTGATTGGGTGATCTGGTTTTGGTCCGAGCCTCGTGTTTGGACCAAGCTGGCCCGGGGTCAAATTTTGTTATTTTGGAAGAATGACTTGAAATGCGTAATTAGGCTATGTAATTCAATTATTGAATCCTTATTGATATACTTGAGTTGATTATGTCTAGATAATACCATTGCGGAGTTGAATTCTAAAGGAAAGGTGGTGTTAGAGGGTTGATTACTATATTTTGGACCCGGGGTAGGTGTTTGGTCTAACCTTAGCTTGAGGGAATAGGAGTTATGTCTTCTTTGCTACTTGTTAATTGTCGAGTACGATGTATAGGCTTGGTGATGAGTATCTATACATTGGTGTCTAACATGACCGTGAGTCTTTATATTGCGAATATTCTGATTTTGTTGTAACTTCTATTTTTACTTGATGATTTCTATACGTTGTAAAGAGCATGTGAAGGGAATTGTGATCTTTGAAATTCGAGGAGCATTGGATCGAGTTGAAACACGAACGGTTAAGATATATGAGATAATTGAATCCTCTGGAGCATTGGCTCAAGTGATAGAGTAAATTATGAAATGAAAGTGAAAGAAAGAGAAAGAGTTATTAAAATATACCCTTGTCGGGTCATTGTTGCTTTAATGACTGTCTCCCTTGCTGGGATGTTGAGATTTATGTTACTGTTCCCTTGCCGGGATTTAATTGTTTAATTGATGTTCCCTTGCCGGGATTTCTATTTCTATTCTGTTTACTCCCTTGCCCTTTGTTTGTGATTGTTGTTTGGGTGAGGAAGAGTGTTAAAGCACGAAGGGTGATGCCGTGCACTATTTGCTATTGTAAGGAAGAATGTTAAAGCATGAAGGGTGATGTCGTGCATTGTTTGATATTGTCTCCCTTGCTGGGATGTTGAAATTACTATTATTGTTCCCTTGCGGGGATTTCTATTTCTATTATGTTTACTCCCTTGCCCTTTGTTTGTGATTGTTGTTTGGGTGAGGAAGAGTGTTAAAGCACGAAGGGTGATGTTGTGCACTGTTTGCTATTGTGAGGAAGAGTGTTAAATCACGAAGGGTGATGACGTGCATTGTTTGATATTATGAGGAAATAGTGTAAAGCATGAAGGGTGTTTCCGTGTCGTACGATGTACCATTCCGTACAAATATTCATTTATTATATTGTGAGGAAAGAGAGTAAAAGCACGAAGGGTGATGTCGTGCACATGATCATTTATACGATTGATTTGGTGAGGATGAGAGTAAAAGCACGAAGGGTGATGCCGTGAATGTTTGTGATTTCTGATCCTTATGGATATTCTGGCCTTGTTGTTCCTTTCTTTATTTGAGATTTATTATATGAAACTGTTATCTCCCCACAACATGTCCCCCTTCCTTTATTGGTTGATTACTTCCCGTATTTCTTTTCCGTTGTATATATATATATATATATATATATATATATATATATATATATATATATATATATATATATATATATATATATATATATATATATATATATATATTCGAACTGCACAGGTTTACTTGGTAGTTTGGTTCTAGCCTCGTCACTACTTCGCCGAGGTTAGCTAGGCACTTACTTACCAGTACATGGGGTCGATTGTACTGATGCTACACCCGCACTTCTTTATGTTGTGCAGATTACGCAGCCGGACCCGGTTGACATCATTAGTGGTAGTGTTTTTCAGCTTATCCTAGAGGCTTCAAGGTATACCAGCTGGCGTTCGTGGGCCTTGGCGTCTCTCCCATCCCTATGTATTTGTTTATGTCTGATTTTCCTCTAGTTTTAGAGACATTCATGTATTTCCTTTCAGACGTTGTATTTAGCACTCCAATAGATAGTTCGTGAGTTTGTGACTCCAGGTTTTGGGATATAAATGCGTCGTTGTATTATCTTGTCTTTATTTTGTTGAACTATATTTTATTTCCCTTGTTAAATTGTGAATTGTTTATAGCTTGTTCTGTTAATTCGATGTTATCATGCTAGTTTAACTGTACACGTTGGCTTGTCTAGCGGGTTCAACGTTAGACGCCATCACGGCCTGATGGTGGGATTTCTGGGCGTGACAATCTCGCCTGAGTCAATGTACCAATTGTACTCAAAATTGCGCTCAGGTCTTCTGAAGTCCGGGGTAGCAACAGGCACCTCCAATACCTGTCTCCCACCTAGGACTACTGGCGACTCCCCAACGCCTGCTATGGTAGGCATCTTAACTGCGGCACGTGCTCCTCGTTGGCCTCTGTCTCTGATCCTTGTGACATTTCCTTCGGGGTAACATCACCAGGAAACGCCTCTTGTGTCCTTACCATCGGTGAAAAAATGAAACGATAATTTCAAACTTCAAGATCAATGAACTCGCACGATAGGAATGAAGGAAGTGAAATTGTCGTAATAGTTTCGTAGCCTCTCGAAGATAAGTACACACGTCTCCGTACCGATCCGCAAGACTATACCAAACTCGCTTATGACTTGTAGCACCTATGAACCTAGAGCTCTGATTCCAACTTGTCACGATCCAAATTTCCCTCTGTTGGGTATCGTGATGGCACATAGTCTTAGGGACTAGGTAAGCCTAACATTTCCACTGAACAATAAGAATAATAAAGGAATTATAACAGTCTCGATATAGACATCTTGACAGAGTTTACAATTTCCCAAATCCCGGTAAATACAACTCATAATCTCTACAAAATCTTTCTATCAAATCTAAATACAACTGTCTAGGAATAAGTAAGTACAATTGAATAGAAATAAAACAGGAAGGTGACTCTGAAGCCTGCGAATGCAGCACCAAGTTACCTTGAGTCTCCTCAGCAATGATCTGCGCAGGTACTAACAACAATAACCTGGATCTGCACAAAAAAATATGCAGAAGTGTAGTATGAGCACACGATACTCGGTGAAGTAGTGACGAGGATTAGTCAAGAAACCACCAGTCTAATACGTAAAAAGGCATAAATGTATAAATGACCGAAATGTAATATCTATCTAAAGAATTTTCAATATAATTAACGATACGATCGAATAATAGGGAAGAAAATTCAATAATTACGATCAACGGACATCATAATAGAAATACGCAAAGAGAATGGAAAGAATACTATCAAATGGTGGGAATCACAACCCAATAAAAGCACTAGAAACTCAGCACTGCATCAATTTATTTATGTCGGGCCTTAGCCAGTAAACTCAATAAAACTGGTCAAATCTTCGAGTGAAAACCTTTAAATCGTAATTTTATTTTGAAAGCTTTAAAGATATAATCATTTCGGAATAGAGAAATTTCTTCTTTGAAACATACTTCCTCTGAATGTATATTTATATACTTTCATAAAGAGAAATATTTAAAACATAGTCTCTTCAAAATACGTGGTGTTCAAATTATACTTTCCCAAATACTGCACTTTCAAATATCATTTTTCTGCAAGACAAATACTTTTCAAATATACTTTCGAAAAAGAAGTCCTTCAGACATAACTTTTCCTAGAGATAATTCCTTTTCAGCTATATTTTTCAATATATATATATATATATATCCTTCGATCCAAATCTCCTCAATGATAACACCGGAACTCAGTCCGCAACTCAGAATTTGTCATGCAATGCAGTACCGGGTGAAAGCTCCCAGAATCTCGTCCATAGTCCCAATTTAAATATGCGATGCACTATAGGGGAAATCTCCCGGATCTCTGTCCGTAGTCCCAATTTAAATATACAATGCAGTATAGGGGGAAAGCTCCCGGATCTCTGTCCGTAGTCCCAATTTAAATATGCAGTGCAATACATGGGGAAAGCTCTCGGATCTCGGTCTGTAGTCCCAATTTAAATATTCAATGTAGCCACTGAGGAAAACAACCAGAATGCGACAGAAACAACATATACTGCCACAACCGGCGCAAAAGCAAACAAGATCGAATGCAAAGTGCAATGAGCAAATCAATACAAAGACTTAAATCACAAAAATGGTAAAAATTCACTCATAAGAAGTTTCCACTGAAAGAAATGCCAAGCATAAAGAGAAACAACATAACGAGGGGAAAACAAGACAAATATAGCAATGATTCATATATTCAAGTTCGCAACCAAGAAACCAAATCATCCCAGCAAGGGAATCAACTATAACGAATCTCACTTAGACAATTAGCTTCACCGAATAAACTCAGTTTGAACAAATGCTCAGTAAATAGGCAGCATCAAAGAATACCATCAACATGGGCGGTCATCAATTAAACCTAAGTAGTACTTAAGAGGAAAATCATTTAAATCACAATTTACGACTCAAGGACATGCTTGACCAACGTATAGATATTCCAATTACTTGTTAGACGTTTATATGGCAATATTATACTAGTTTTAGTAACATAGGCAGCGTATGAAGAAAGATATAGTATAACAATAGGAAAAACAAAGTCTACATTTAAGTCAATTAAGATCATATAAGAAACAAAGAATGCTAGGCAAGTACTTCTAATTTGAGCAGGGAGAAATGAAACTAGAAACCAGGAATTCAAATATAACAATTCCAATTCATACGCGAGGAACATAAGGACCTAAAAATCCCTAAACCTAAGTTTGCATATTATAAGTTTGCATACTCGGACTTATATTTGCAAATAAGTCCGAGTACACACTCGTCACCTCGCGTACGCGGATACCATCAACATAGAAGACTCAATCCTAAGGGGTAGTTCCCCACACAAGGTTAGGCAAGATACTTACCTCAAAGACGACAACCCGGTACTCAAAAATAGACTTCTCGGGCGGGAAGGCCTCCGGACGGCTCAAAATCAACTAAAACAACTTCAAAAATACATATAAAACGTATAAGGAACGATTCAAAGTAATAAAGTTTCAATCTTTGCAAATTTATAAAAATCAACCTAAAAGTTGACACCCGAGCTCACACCTCGGAACCCGAAAAAATTTACGGATTGCGATTACCCATTCCGATACGAGTTCACCCATACTACATTTTTCCAATTTCAATAACATTTCTTCCTTCAAATCAGGATTTTTCATTTTGGAAGTTTTATTTTAAAACCCACAATCCCCTCAACCCAAAACACAAATTAAATGATAAAAATAAGAACTAATTCATGAAATATATTTAATTCTAGTGGAAGAACACTTACCCATTTGATTTGTGTGAAAAATCCTTATAGAATCACCCAAAACCGAGTTCTAGAAGTCAAAATATGTTTAAAATGGTGGCACCCCAATTTTTGGAAGTTTATATTCTGCCCATTGATTTAAAGCATTGCGATCGCGGGCACAAGGACGCGATCACATAGAAGAAAAAATGCTGCTGGCAAAAAGGTACAATGCGATCGCAAATGGGTTGATGCGATCACATAGAAGAAGAAATGGCAACTGCCAAAATAGCATTGTGCGATCAGAAACGTGTGTATGCGATCGCGTAGAGTGAATTCTACAAGCTGTGTGATCGCGAAGTAGACTGTGCGATCACGATTAAAGAAACTGGGCTGGTCCATTTTACACTATGCGATCGCGGATTTGTCTATGACATCGCATATAATAGGACACCTGATAGTTGAAACAACAGAGGAAATGAGAGAAAATGGACCCGAACCGTATCCGAAACACACTCGAGCACTCGGGGCTCAAAACCAAATATACACACAACCTCAAAAACATCCTACGGACTTATTCGAGTAATCAAAACACCAAAATAACATCATAAGCATCGGATTAAAACTCCAAATCCATAAAAATTCTCAAAACTTTTTAAACATCAAATTTTGCATATAATGCCCGAATCATGTCAAACCAAGTCCGTTTATTACCAAACTTAACAGATAACACATATAAAACATGTCGAACCTGTGTCGGGCTCTAAAACTATGATACGAGCCCGATATCACAGGTTTCACCTCAAATTTCATTTTCAAAAACCTTTATATTTTTCAGAAAATAATTTTCTTTAAAAATTAATTTCTCAGACTTGGGACCTTGGAATTCGATTCCAGGCATACGCCCAAGTCCCATATTTTCCTACGGATCCTTAGGGACCATCAAATCATGGGTCCGGGTCCATTTACCAAAAACGTTGACTGGAGTCAACTTTATTCAAATTTCTAATACAAAATTTTCATTTTATCAGTTTTTCACATAAAGGCTTCCCGGCTACACGCCTAGGCTACACACATAAATTGAGGTGACATAGAAGGAGGTTTTCACGACCTCGGAACACAGAATTAGCTAGAATATACGAGATGACCTTTTGGGTCATCACAATTCTGTGAGTAGGCTGATCCTTTCCACTACTCTCATGGGAGCGGGTCGTTTGCCTCAGCAGGTTACTAGATGCATCTATGGTTCGCGTCTTTCGACCATTCGGCAGTGCACATTTTATTATTTATTGAATCGGTTCGTACGTCCTCTACATGATTTGCGCATGCTTGTATTGCTGCCTTGCAAATTTATGAGTAATGATATTTCATCCTTGGCCTAAAATGAATTGTTAAATGATGTAATATGAACTTTTGAAAAATTTCTTATTATTAAAGGAATTGTTTACCTGCTTCCTGTTAATCGAGTTTAAAATTACCTTATAAAATTCATACTTGTGCATATTTTGGTAGTTCAATATTTGGACCATTAGAAAGCGTCGAAGTCGACTCTCGTCACTACCTCTTCGAGGTTAGGCGGGATACTTACTTGGTACACATTGTTTTTGTACTCATACTACACTTGTTGTGCTTTTTGTTGCACAAGCACATGTATGTCTAGTGGCCTAGTTTGCTGCAATGACATGGTTGATGCAGAGACATAGGTGAACTGCACCTCTCGAGACGACCACAGCCAACAGAGTCTCCTTCAGAGTATTGTATTGTATTTTCTCTATTGTCCAATTGTATTTCGGGCGTTTATTGTATTATATTTTATTTTCTAGAAATTGCTCATGCACTTGTGACACCGGGTTCTGGGATGTATATGAGAATAGTTAGTATTGAAAAGTGGTTAAAAACATTGTTATTTACTCGGTGAAGTTAATTATTTATTGCTAAATTTAAGGAAAAGAAATAATTTTAATAATATTAAAATGAGAATTTAATTAACTATTTAGAGTTGGCTTGCCTGACAGTGGTGTCCGGTGCCATCACGGCCTTTAATGGATTTTGGGTCGTGACAACATGGAGTCAGAGCACCAGGTTCACTTAGGTCTGATGAGTCATGAGCAAGTCTAGTAGAGTCTTGTGGATCTGTACGGAGACGTCTGTACTTATGTTCGAGAGGCTATAGGGTTGTTTGGAGCACTCCCCTTCTTTATTCCTCATCGTGCGATTTGATTCTTTTGATGCTTATGCATTTGTTTATTTCCTATTCAATCTTATGCGGCGCGAAGTGCTTGTTATAAATCAGGAATTGTGGAATTTTAATGGTGCTACAGATGGGGTGCGGGATGTTTCTCCCTGCGTATTCGATTAGGCTATGGTCATCGCCTTGCGGAAAGTCGTTCTATCGTTTCAGCTCACTATCAGTATTACCTAAAGTTTTGACATTTGGCATTGAGTTTTATGACGATTCATGCATTGCTATCGCCTAGTGTGGTGTAGTTGTAGGATTCCTGTCTATGCGTCGAAGCAGTGAATGACTTGGAATGATGTTTACTCGGTGCAAGATTCAGATATTGCGTGTTTTATTTATTACGGAGGAAAGGCAACCGGACTAGGAGTGTTCAGGTTGGGTTGATTGAGTGTCCGATAAATATGGATTTTGCATTAAGGAAACAACTTTGTAGCGAAGGATGAGGAAGGACATGCGGGAGATGTCTTACGGTGGTAAAATTTCTAGAAGATCAGGTGTAAGGGGAAGAAGTCAAATAGTTGCTTAAATGAGAGTGTTTGACCAAAGTGGGAGAGTGGCAGAGTAGCATATGGGTTCTGTGGTAGGATAGCTGCACGCCTTAAGGAAATTTAGAGTGATTTGGGATTCATGGTTGACATTGACTAGGTCTACAAGCATAATTTTGGAATAATGGCTGCTATGCAGAGGAAGATTGGATATGACGGAAAGGAATGCTTGATGTGAAGAAGGATACAACATGACCTTGGATTGGAATGTATTGTCGCACCTTTAGTTGATGTCCATAAGGAGTGAACATACTTGTGCAGTTGGTAAATGAGCACGGGCTCAGGGGTGGGTTATCAATTTTGTAGTAACTGTACTTAGCGCAGCGTCATTGGAAGATGTCGGCAGGTAGTTCCACATGTGGGTTATCTCTTGTGAGAAGATTAGCAGTCGCATAGTGTTGATGCAGCTTCTCCGAAGAATTCTACTGGCTATCGGGTAAGAGGTCGAACATGTGAATGTGGCCAGTGGTTTAGAGTGTTCATGAAATGTTAACAGAAGGAATTTCGAGGAATGTGGTGGGTTAATTGTGCAAGATCATGTTAACGACGAAGGAAGAATCCTAGTGGGTTCCAGGTTATGCAAGGGTAGCTTTAAGCTAAGTGGGAGAGCTTCACCGTCTATGTTTGGATTGTATGGTTATCTACTTGTGAGGTTTCTAGTTATCGACATGATGGTGACAAAGATTAGTCCATTCAGCATTTTAAGTTATGCATGTTATTTGTGGCGGTACGTACGAGGCTTGAAGGCCACCGTAATTGATTTTATCTGGAGGCATTTAAGTATTATGGCATGTTATGTGTGGATGGATCCCGGAAGAGTTGTACTTGAGGTTGGTATTTCTTGCGGACATGAGAATTCAGTCACGTGTTGCAATGGTCCTCTTGAAATGAGTTAAGTATAATGTTCATATATGATGAAGTGCTTAATATTTAGTGGTTCAGTGGTTATGATGAAATTCTTGTACAATTGCGTATTGGTATGATTAGGTGCATTGGGCAGCATGGAAATTCAAAAGTTGATGATCAATGTTGTCATTTGGTGTTGGCTGGAATATCACGATCTCGGATGAGCGAGAGGGAACTTAGATGGTTAGATTAAGCTCGTATTGTTTCTGGCCTTAGATCGGTGTCTTGTGTGAGAGGCTTTACATACATATTGCGGATTTTGGAATTTCCTTACAGCGTTTGTGTGGCCGATAGTATGGATGTGCAGAGTTGTTACCTAGTGCGGAAGGTCGTGGGAGCGTATCCCACGGGAAAATTGTATAAGTGTGACATGTAGTCACTTGGTTGATTGAAGAACTCAAACCAAGTATGAAGATTGTGGTAATATCGTTGAATTGGGAATTTGTGCCTGGAGGTAACTCGGTTTGTTTGGTTGTGGAATGTGGAAGTTTATTCCGGTTATGATGGTTGTTCTTGTGTGTTTGGGAAAGAGGGGTTATTAGGGACCCTTGAAAGGTTACCAACCTAGTACGGTGAGATTAGACCCGGCTTGAGGTCAGCGGATGGATTTAAATATGAATATGGGCTCTGTATCAGGTCGGATGTGTTCATTTTAGCATAGCGCTCCTCATAGAGGAGTATTCGGAAATTTGATGTCGTTTCGTCGTCGGCTATTGCATGTAAAACTATCTTGTGCCGTGTGATTTGTGAAACGACTTGATAAATTTCTTATGAGTTGAGGTTCCGCATAGCGATGGTGTTATGTGAGCAGGATGGCTCTTGAGATTAAGATCATATATCACACCTCAGTTGTGCTTGAGTTTTGTAGCTTATGGCGATATATGTCCCCCCAGGATGGTGTTATGCACTTAATATTTCTTGTGACCAATATTCAGTATTTTGTATGAGCAATTTAGCTCGGTGTATATCTCCTTATGTGAAATTTATGTGTAGATTGGGGGCTCGCCTCCAGGGGTATGTTATTTGGATCGGGTTGCACACCGCAACAGCGTGATGTCAATTACGATTTTATACATCATGTTTTTGTGTGTTTGTTTCCCGTTTTCTGAGGAAAGTTCACATTAGTGCGTGAGTTGAGTAGTTCCTCCTAGAGTTCATTTTCCTTATGTATCGCATTTGAGTTTGTAGTTTATTGGCGTTGTGGCATCATGTGAGACTTTTGGTCATGTCTGGGGTGGCTTATCGCTTGAGCGGTTCGTACTGGGTGAAAAGACATTAATGGATCTAGCATTAGTGCAATCAGACTATATGAAGTGTATTAAAGAGAAAATGCCATTATTTGATTCAGCATGAGGTGATCGCTCTTGTCAGGAGTATAGACTTAATGATTTGTTGACGCGACAGTTGGTTATGAAATTCTACACATCTCCTCCGTGGTGGCGGTATTGCAAAGGGTTAGAACAGGATTTATACATGTCATGATGTGCATTAGGAGCATGAGATTTGTGGAATTTCGGCTATTGTTATTAGAAGATGTTGTTATTGTCATGTGCGTTATGGAGTGCATAGTGTGAATTCAGCAAGGGTATGCAATCTTATATCGGTGCACTGTGTAGTGATTGATACAGTATTCGTAGGTTGGAAGCAGTCCTGGCTGAGAATTTTAGGTGTTGGAATTGGGTTCTAAGCTTATTTGATTGAATAAAAGAGAATATCTTCAAATTTTCTCGAGCTAAGGTGCTCGACTGAGTTGTAGTAGCACAAGTAGGTGCACAAGGCGTTCAATAGTGATTTCGGTCAACTCCAACGCATTTCTTAGCATGTTCGAGGACGAACGTATGTTTAAGTGGGATAGAGTGTAACGACGCGACAAGTCGTTTTGAGCTCTAGCGCGTCGTTCGGTAGTTTGAGGCCAAGAGAAGCTTCGCTTCAGGTATTATTACTTGCACGTGTTGTCGGAATTGAATTTTGGGAAGCTCCGATTTGGTTTAGAGAGAAAGATTCTCATTTCGGAAGTTTTGAGTTGGAAAAATTGACTAAGGTTGGATTTTTTAGTAAACGATGTTGGAATCGGGATTTGAAGGTTTCAGCAGGTTTGTATGATGATTTCATACTTGGCCGTACGTTCGGATCGAGTTTTGGATGACACGGGATCGTTTTGGCGTATATCGTGGAAGTTGGCATTTTGGAAGAAATTCATAAATTTAGGTTGCAGTGCATTTTTCAATATTATCGGTGTCTGTTTGGGATTCCGAGTCAGGGAATAGCTTCGTATGGTGATTCTAGTATTGGGAGCGCATCCGGATATGAATTCGGAGGTCCGTAGGTCGTTTTGGAGTCATTTGGCTAAAGTTAGAAATTTGAAGGTTTTTTAGAAGGTTGACCGGAAGCGGACTTTTTGATATCGGTGTCGGATTCCGATTCCGAAACTTGGAGTAGGTCTTTAATGTGATTTATGACTCGTGTGAAAAATTTGAAGTCATTACGGATTGATTTGATACGTTTCGGCACAAAATATAAAAGTTTAAAGATTTGAAAACTCATAATTTGATTTGATGCGCAATTCGTAATTTCGGCGTTGTTTGATGTGGTTTGGAGCCTCGACTAAGTTCGTATTGTATTTTGGAACATGTTGGTATAATTGGTTAAGGTTCCGAAGGCCTCTGGTGGATTTCAGAGGGTTAATAGAATGGATTTCGGACAAAAACAAGCTGCAGGAATTTTCTGCTGCAAAAGCTGTTTTAGACAGCAACTTGTGCATCATAGAGCTGAATTTGGAAGCTTCCATATCTAAATCTATAAGGAATCTAAAAATCTTCAAAATATAAAAGTTGTAGCCCTTTGTTTCTAGGTTCCAGAAACCATTCATCATTTGGACATTTGTACAGAAAGTTATAATCAATTGAATGAAGGCTGGTAAAGCAGTTTCGCCAAATATTTCTGATGCGTGGAGCCGACTTTGGAATCTTATATCTAGAAATATATAAGAATTTCTATGGTGAAAACCCTATCAAATGAAATATCTTTGAGTCTAGTTTATAGCTCTTTAAACCGTTCGTTACTTGGATATTTCTACAAGGAGTTATGGACGTTTTAATAAAAGTTGTCCAGCTGGGGAAAACTTGTAATACGAGGTACAACTTGCACAGAGCAAGGTACAACTCGATGAATCTCCTATGCCTATATGAGGCAGTCACGGGCAGCAGCCATTTTTGAGGATTTTCTTGAGCTAGGGTTTGGTTCTTTCATGGTGGATTCGACCTTGAGGACTACTTAACAATACAAAGTGAGTTTTATTGGATATTTTAAGTTAATAACATCCTATTAACACTAGTATTAACATCGTTCAATCTTTGAAATGTTTAGAAATCTTTCAAGTTGTTAAAGAACACCAAATTTCTCAAACATTGGTTTTTAAAGGAATAGCTTCAGGAAGGCAATACTAATTCTTCAAGTTCATTTCTCGTGCGTCGGTGAGAGTAATTCTAATTTTTGTTTCAAGTTATTATGGTTGGATAATTGATTCCATAAACCCTAATTCATGGCATGAATAGTATTCTTGAGAAAATGAAGGAGAGATAAATGGTGTCTTTAGAAATATAATTAAAGGATGCAATGAACCTATGGAATCATTTTCTAGCTTAGTTGGAAGTGGTCAACTAAGTAATCACCAAATTGAATATTTTGGAAATGTTGGTTAAGGAAGACGATGAATAGTAATTTGGCGGTGTTGGAGAATTAATGTACTATCATTGATGACTTCAAATGGGTATTAAATGATAAGAGTGGAGTTGGATGTTCTAGTAAGTGAACCTCTTAGATGATTTGGGCATCAGTCGAGTTGTTTGAAAAATTGGCTATGGAACTTTGAAGCGAGGTATGTCTCCTTTCTAACCTTGTAAGAGGGAATAGTCCCCATAGGTGAAATAATTAATTATGTACTACTGTTTGTGGGGGGCACGTACGCACAAGGTGACGAGAGTCCGTGCGTAGCTACTATAATGCTTAAGTCCGGGTAGTCTAGGATCCAAAAGCATGCTTACTTGCCGTACTTGTAACTTTATTGTCAATTTAAAATGTTTAAATCATATCGAACTTGGAAAATGAATTTCAAAAAAATTAAATATTATTTTCTTAATCGTTAAAGGAGAAATTTGTAAATTACATGCGTTATTGTTTTCATGATGAAGTCTTTATTGACTGTTTGATTGTGTGTATCTGTGAGTACCTGCATCGCATGTATGATTCGAGAGTGGGTTAACTCTTTATTTATGTGTAACCGCTTCGAAATTATATTCCTCGAGCAGGATGATCCTTTCCACTACTCTCATGGAAGTGGGCAGTTCGCCTCGACAAGTTAATAGATGCATCTATGGTTCGCGCCGTTCGACCCTTCGGCATTGAACATTTTATTATTTTATTGGATCGGGCCATACGTCCTCGGCATGATTTGCACATGCTTGTACTGCCGCCTTGCAAATTTATAAGTAATGATATTTTATCATTGGCCTGAGATGAATTGTTAAATGATGAAATATGAACTTTTGAAAATCTATTATTATTAAAGGAATTGTTTACCTGCTTCCTGTTTAACGATTTTGAACTTACCTTATAAAATTCATACTTGTGTATCTTTTGGTACTTCATTATTTGGACAACTGGTAAGCATCGAAGTCGGCCTCTCGTCACTACCTCTTCGAGGTTAGGCACTTACTAGGTACACGTTATTTTGTACTCATACTACAATTGTTGTGCATTTTTTTAGCACAATCACATGTATGTCTAGTGGCGTAGTTTGCCGCAATGACATGGTTGATACGGATACTTAGGTGAGCTGCACCTCTCGAGACGACCGTAGCCAGCAGAGTCTCCTTCAAAGTATTGTATTGTATTTTCTCTACAGTCTAATTGTATTCCAGACGGTTATTGTATAACATTTTATTTTCTAGAAATTGCTCATGCACTTGTGACATCGGATTCTGGGATTTATATAGGATTAGTTAGTATTGAAAAGTGGTTAAAAACATTATTATTTACTCGGTGAAATTCATTATTTATTGCTAAATGTAAGGAAAAGAAATGATTTTAAAAATATTAAAATGAGAATTTAATTAACTATTTAGTGTTGGCTTGCCTGACTGTAGTGCCCCGCGCCATCACGACCTTTAGTGGATTTTGGGTCGAGACACTATCGATACCATTGCGGCATGCAATGCGATCCCATATCTCATATCAATATTGCTGCGACGTGCAACCTGGTGCCATATATATTAAATTCATACATAACTATTCTACAACAACCAAAACGTGAGATTTATAACGTAATGCCAAGAAAACTAACATGCAAAATTCAGCTAAGAAATACAAACTCAACAAAGTAAAATGATCAACACAGCATCCCTGAGCTAGTCTCCCACGTATAAAGACAAGGCTTCCACAGAGTACAAATACACAACTAATCCAAAAGACACCCAATCTGTCTAAGTAAAGAAGTGTAAAACATGAAACATGAAAAGATGTATCTCAAGTAAAAACATGCATCAAGTAGAGGTATGTAATAAGTGAATTTATGTAACAAGTGGAGGCATGTGGTAAGGGCATATAGCAAGTGAAGACAAGTAGTAAGTAAAGGAAGGTAACATGTCAACACATCTAATAAGTAAATCACGTAACAAATAGAGGCATGTGGCATGTTAGGACTAATAATAAGTAAAATCATGAGTTCGAAGGGACATGTAACAAAAGTAAGGCAATTAAAAGCATAGAAGTAATAGTAACAAAAAAAGTAGAAACATAAATATAACAGTAACAGGTCAAATAGGAACAGATAGAGGTAACAAAATAAGAAACACAAAGAGAAAGCAACATTCAAACAGTAAAACATTAATAGAAACCAAAGTAGAGGGCGCGTAAGTGTTTAACGAATGAGTAATCATAACAAGAATAAATCTCCCATTCTCTCACATGGTAATAACAAATATGTCAATCTTATATCACACTACGCGACACTACTCATCGTGCCAACATCATATCAACCGCACAATGATATCCATCGTGCCAAACATTACTCTAAGACCCCAAGTTCAACGAAGCAAAAATAAGCATATAGTCCCCCCTCCCGAGTATGGAAACCCTAGCATATTCCTATAAAATTTTCACTTCGTATATGCATCACCCCCACATGTAGCAAACAACGTCATTTTGTAGGAAAATTTCCCAACAAAGTTAGGCAAGACACTTACCTCAAATAAGCTAAATCAACACTCTAAGAAGCCTTTCCCGCATAAATCAACCTTCAGACGGTTCGAATCTAACCAACATAATTTAATATCATAAATAAAAGCCATAGGAAATGATTCTGAATAATAAAGCTTTGATCTTTAACTAAATTCATAAACTCAACCCAAAATGTTAACCCAGAAACACACTCTAGAACCGACAAAACTCATATATATTCTGAATACCCATTATAATACGAGTCCAAATATATGTGTTTCATCCAAATCACACCACAAATCAACCCTCAAATCATCAATTTATGTTTAATAAAAGTATTTACTAAAACCCCTATATTCTTTAATATGATTCATCAAACAATCGCTAAATTCAAGGTTGGAATCATGAAATATAAATAAATCGGAGTGAAAAATATTTACCCTGATCCAAATTAGGAAAATCTCCTCCAAAATCTCCCAAATCCGAGCTAAGAACCTAGTGAGAAAAAAGTGACTAAAATCTAGAACAATAAGTAAAAAAAGAGCATCTGTTCTAGCTCAAAATCAGATCCTACATGACTCCAAACTCACAGTTGATAAGCCCAACATAATCCTTGAGAGATTAAACCAGTAATACCCTTTTGAATCACCCAATTTGGACATAAATTACTGGGAAAAAGACAAAGAAAAGTCCCAAATCACTGGGAAGAAGAGACCGCCACCACTTGCACCAATACATCATCAAGAATACCCGATGGTCTCTTCATTGTCCTATCAGCAAGTTGCAACAGCATGGAGGTGGGCCTGGCTCTACCAATCCCCAGTCTTTTATATATGGCCCGCGACATCAGATTAATGCTGGCCCCAAGTCACATAGAGCTTTGGTGAAAGCTAAGTTGCCAATGGTACAAGGAATTGTAAAACTCCCTGGGTCAGACAACTTTTCAGCAATTGGGCGCGTCACCATCGCATTACAAGTCAGAGTAAGGGTGACAGTAGCCAGATCATGGAAGTCAACTTTTCTGGACAGCAATTCCTTCATCATTTTAGCGTATCCAGGCATTTCCTTCAACACATCAATCAATGGGATATTTACCTGTATTTGTTTTAGCATGTCCAAGAACTTTTTGTACTATTCATCCTTTTGGTATTTGGCTAGCCTCTGAGGGAATGGAGCTGGCGGTCTCTTTTTCCCAGTGATTTGGACTCCAAACTAGCAATGGCTTCTTTCCTTTCAAGTTGTGTTTTTGGGTCTATTTATATGTTTGAGATAAACCTTAAACGTGTAGGAGACTTCAATTCCAACCGGGAAACACTTAAACTCTTCAAAACTCAGATTTAACAGTATCAGGGGCCAGGCGTTTGGGCTCTGGCGCCTGGATAACACCACGCTAGGGCTGGCGTTTGGGCCCTGGAGCATGGATAACGCCAGGCTAGGGCTGGCATTTGGTCCCTGGCGCATGGATAACGCCAGGCTAGGGCTGGAGTTTCGTCCTTGGCGCATGGATAACGCCAGGCTATGCCTAGCTTTAAGGCTCAAACGCCCGGATATAGCTCGGTGCACTCCTCTTCGCCTCTTGAGTGTATTTTCGACGTATTTGCATCCATTTAGATCGGATTCCATCTCCAATTCACCTACACATGAAATAGACTCCGTTATGCACATAAAAAGTGTATTTTTATCATTAACGCACATAAAATGTAAGGCACATAACGTGTTAAACCATGAATTCTAGCCACGCATCAATACCCCACACTTAAACATTTTCTCGTCCACGAGCAATCAAATTACAGTCATGAACACAAATTATTAAGCAAATCCCTTAACGCGTTATACCAAGAATTTTTAACACATTTCAATCACAGAGGTGTGACATCCTCACCTCAATAGTCGACTCACATATACCATGCTTTATTCACAATCCACTCACTACTGTTACATAGAGGTCAACAACATTACTTTTCCTGTGTGAATCATGTGCCCTCACCAAATCAAAGAGCTAGTTCGACACACAATAAAATTTAAGAATACTTAGGAACTCAAGATATAAAGAATTAAATCTCTCTCAGAAATAATATTCATATGCCACAAAAGATGCACCATAGGCTTGCCCGTATTGTATTACTCTACTAACTGAGCTCATTCAGTCTAGGATCAAGTAGGACTTTATTTGGTTGTAGTGTAGGCTGCGGGACGGGTAGGATACATTTAGATATAAGAGTGACTACACCTCCCCAAGCACTTTAATACATATACTTTAGCTTTCAACCTTAAACTTATATTAAACCAACTCCACCTTCACATCAACGTTATTACCCCATACTTCTTTAAGCACAATTACATTAAGAGTCACCACATATATTTTTCTTTTACAACAATACAACTATTTATTTTCTATATTTTTATTCTTCTTTTCTCTTTTTTTTTTCTTTTTTTTTCAAGTGACTCTTACTTTTTAACACAGTGCACCTTTCTCCTTATTTCAATTATTCCCCTCAAAATCCAACCTACCACCCCACACTTTAATTTTTTCCATATTTCATCACATTTTTAGTGCTTATGAGAGGTGACAAGGTTCAAATAGATGATCGATTCAAACAAAAGGGATATGGCTTGTAATATGATTGCCAAATAAACAGGATTATAGGCTCAACGGGGTTAACTACGATACATAACAATTAGGTGGGTAAAATATATATAGGTGGCTCAACAAAGAAACGCCTATATCACTTCCAAGACTGAATAAAACTACTATTTCGCTTTGCACACACACGGGGCAAGTTCTAGACATCAAATGCAATGCACAGAATAACATACAAACCTCACACACACTTGGCACACAACTCACTCAGGATTGGATCTATCACGACACTCCAGTCAAAGCAGTTAAGAAAATCTTTAGAATTTCTGATTTAAGGTATTTATCCTGGAGTCAAAAAATTGAGCCTAAGCGTCACAACCAAAGTACTGACTATTCTCAAGGCATTAGCACGTTTCGAGATATTTCTACTATTACCATGTAATTCCTACTCCTAAAACTTAAAAACTAATTACACCCGGTTCAATTAAAAACCCTTGGAAAAGAACCGTGGTCCAAGGAAAAATCAAGGGGGAATTACTACACTACCTAAAACAAAAAATCTTTATTTTTTTTGGTATTTTCGTTATACTTACTTCCCTCAAGAGAACTGTCTAAGAGATCCATCTTCGAGAAGAGTCCCCATATTTCTAATAAATTATTTTTTTTTGTTCTACCTAAAAGAAAAACTTACTAACAAGAAAAGCTAAAACTACTAACAAGAAAGAATACTAAACACAACAAATCACAGCAAATATGTACAACACCCCACACTTAAATCATGCAGTATCCTCAGTGAATCACATATAGACAAAACATGAAATAAAAGTAAGGTGCAAGAAAGTCCCTAATCCAAGTAACTTGACCATCCTTTCCATTAGTTTTACTTTCCATGTTCCTTCGAGCAACTGCTTGAATCACTTTATGCCTCCACTTTGATCTTATGAATTGGATCCCAAGTTTTGAATCTACTCTATGATCATGCTCCTGGGGTGGTGGAACGAATCTTCCTGGCCCAATAAAACAATATAGTACTCTAGGCTTCTTGGCCTTTCGACGAAATGTGTACTCCCTACTTTCTGGTAGGAAGAATTCCAGAATATAGGCATCTTGTTCTTTATCCCTCAACTCCTCAGGTTGTTCGGATAACTCTATTTGCATATCATCATCCCAACACAATGTGAAAAAATGGTTGGAGTGTGTACCAACATCCTCAACAATAATGACACTAGATTCAACAAAGTATGTATCATCGATGTCCTTGGTTAACTCTAGTATTTTTTCTACCATATCGACATCCTCCGATTTCAGTTCCAACCTGGGTGGTTCTTCAATAGATGGCCTGGCCGGTGGGTTCTCTCTTTCCTCTACGTGTAGTGACTCAAACTCGCGAGCCTTTGGCCATACCCCTTTTTCCTCAAGTGCTAACACCCAATCTGCTAGTTCTTCACCATTCATATCATCTAGATTCATCAACCATTCATCCAAAGGGTCCCCAACAGTTAGGGGTGCATCATCTTTTTCTGGGACCACATTCACAGCATCAGTAAGAGAGCAGTTGGCAAACTCACTAGGTCAGCTCATAGACTTCTGCACGTTGAACATGATGTCTACATCATTGAGCCTCATCGTAAGTTAACCAGTCTCACAATCGACAAGGGCTCTCCCTGTGGCCAAGAATGGCCTTCCCAATATTATGGGAATTTCCTCATCCACTTTGAAGTCTAATATCACAAAATGAGCAGGGAATACAAACTTCCCCACTTGCACCAATACATCATCAAGAATACCCGACGGTCTCTTCACCGTCCTATCAACAAGTTGCAACAACATGGAGGTGGGCCTGGCTCTACCAATCCCCAGTCTTTTATATATGGCCCGCGACATCAGATTAATGCTTGCCCCCAAGTCACATAGAGCTTTGGCGAAAGCTAAGTTTCCAATGGTACAAGGAATTGTAAAACTCCCTAGGTCAGACAACTTTTCAGCAATAGGGCGCATCACCACCGCATTACAAGTCTGAGTAAGGGTGATAGTAGCCAGATCATGGAAGTCAACTTTTCAGGACATCAATTCCTTCATCATTTTAGCGTATCCAGGCATTTCCTTCAACACATCAATTAATGGGATATTTACATGTATTTGCTTTAGCATGTCCAAGAACATTTTGTACTATTGATCCTTTTGGTATTTGACCAGCCTCTGAGGAAATGGAGCTGGGCTATCTCCACTTCTTTTTCAGTCTCACTATGTGCACTGGGTTCTCCTTCAGTCGGTTGCACTGTTACCTTGGTCAAGTTTGTTGAATCATCAAGTTCAATCGGCATGGGTACCAGTGTCTCGGCCTGTCTGCTTTCACGAGCTCTCTCCAGTTCCAAGTTTAAGTCTCTGCCATTGCGGAGAGTCACTTCCATCAGCTGCCTTGGGCCCTGGTCCATAGGATTTACCTGAGTATCTGCAGGTAAAGTTCCAGGAGGACGATTATTCACTACCATAGATATCTGGCCCAACTGTACTTCAATATTTTTAATAGTTGCGTCATGTACATCTACTCTCTCACTGATTTTGGCATTTGACCCAATAATCTGTTGTATTATAGCTTCTAACCTGGAAAACCCATCTTCTTTATTTCCCCCTATTGATGCTAAGGAGGCCAGTATGATTGTTGTTGATTCTAATGGTTATAACCTTGTGGCCTCTGATACGGTGCTGCATTACCTTTTTTTCCCCTAACACCCATATTTCCACTGTTCTGCTGTTGGTGGGGTGGTCTATATGGTTTATCTTGCTGACCCCAGTTCTGCCCCCCTTGTCTCTGGCTGCTATAATTCGACACATAATTCATATTTTCTGGATAAGGAGGGTGATGACATTCTGCATTCCAGTGATTACCAAGTGGTTGACTAATGCAAGATGTGCATAAGCCCCAATTGGTTGTGTCAACGATGTGTACCTGCTGATTTTGTTCTGATTCCTCCACCTTCTTAGTTAGTATGCTCATCTGTGTTATCAAGGTGGCCACATTCTCTGCAATAGTATTAGATGGATCTAATGGCACTGAGTGAACTACAAGAGTAATAGGTGCATTCCTGGTTGTCCATCCTGAATTCTGTGCCATTTTATCAAGTAGGATCTGACTTTGTCTCCACGTTTTGCTCAAGAATGCTCCACCAGCCGAAGCATCAACATTTGCTTTAACAGTATCAGCCAAACCCATATAAAAATGCCGCCCCAACATCTGCTCTGGAATACCATGACGTGGAGAGATAACCAGCATCCCCTTAAATCTTTCCCATGTCTCTTGCAAGGTTTCAGCTGGTTTTTGTCTGAAGCTCAATATTTCATCAATTTGTTGGGCAGTTTTGTTAGGTGGATGAAACTTGTTCTCGAACTGCTTAACTAACTCCTACCATGTGGTAATAGAATTTATGGGGAGTGAGTTTAGCCAAGTCTGGGCAGCTCCAGTCACTGAGAATGGAAACAATAACAGTTCTATTGCCTCTTGAGTGACGTTTGGCTGCCTCTGCGTTTTGCAAATTGGCAGGAAGTTTTTCAAATGCTGCTGGGGGTCTTCGATGTATGACCCTGAGAATAGTCCTTTGTTCTACAATAAGTGCAGCATATTATTTGTTATCTCGAAGAACTCAGCCTGTATCTAAGGGACCAGTATCGCAGTGGCCAAATTCTCAGCCGTGGGTTGTCCCCAGTCATATAAAGGAGAATCTGCCCCTATTTGAGTGACTGGGTCTACCACATCATCCTCATTATTGTTCCTGTTGATTGGATCTTCCATGTCGGGTTCAATTTGTTCAATTGGTGGTTGATGTTTGCTTTTCCGGTTACTCCGGTTTAGGGCCTTGAAAACTTTCTCGGGGTCTAATAAGGCTTCGACTACTTCACCAGTTCTCAATGAGTTTCTAGGCATGCACCTGCAACACGTTAGCAAACGTTAAACTTTCAATGTATAAACGAAAATTTGAAGAAAATTGACTATATTTCAGAATTTTGTATTTCTTCCAACTCAATTGATAACACCGCTAATTCCCCGGCAACAACGCCAAAATTTGATCACGCTCAACTATGTCTAATAAAAGACTAAGCAGGCGTTGCAAATATAATCCGGGGTATTATGCCCAGAGTCGATCCCACAAAGAATTTACGTATCAATCAAGGCTTTTGAATAGGCAACTTTTACTCAATCAAATCTCTCAAGACTTTTTAATATAAATTGGTGATGTTTTACTAATTCTACTGACAATAATAATAACTAACAATTACTAAAAATGTGTTGTAAATAATTATGATAAAGGTCTAAGGTTATGGTTTCCCCCGTTGGTAAACTTCCTTCTCGGATACTTCTATAGTTTGATTAGTTGTCTCTATCAATCATGAACACTCTATCTACCATAAATATCTCTCAAGTAATTATGATAATTTACTAGACACACGCTCTCAAGTTACGCTAGCTAGATTGCATTACAGTTCACTTTAGATTGCACCCGATGTATCGCTATTTCTAATACAACTTCTAAACCCTTGGTTATGACTTTCGTCTATACTCCGGGAGTGATGTTTTTCAAACAACTACCTAAAGATGCACTCTCTCTCAATTAGATACATAATAAATAGGAACATCTAATTGAGGGCCCTTCAATCAACTACAACAAGAACGTAGTTGAACAAATAGAGATTAATCAACCAATCAAAACTATATTAATATCACAATAAGTTTATCCCCCAACGGGTTCCACCAAAACCCTAGATTAATAAAATTAGCTACTCATATTCATAAGAATCAATTCTAAAATAACTTGCATAATTGAACTACTAAATAATAAATAAAAGCTATAAAAAACAATGTTTGCTTCACAGAGTAGTAATCCACATGTTTTTCATCACTTTAATGGCCTCTTTCCTTTCAAGTTGTGTTTTTGGGTCTATTTGTATGTTTTGGATAAACCCTTAACGTGTAGAAGACTTCTATTCCAACCGGGAAACACTTAAACTCTTCAAAACTCAGGTTTAACTGGATCAGGGGCCAGGCGTTTGGGCTCTGGAGCCTCGGTAACGCCAGGCTAGGGCTGGCGTTTGGGCCCTGGCACATGGATAACGCCAGGCTAGGGCTGGCGTTTGGTCCCTGGCACATGGATAACGCCAGGCTAAGGCTGGCGTTTGGTCCCTGGTGCATGGATAACGCCAGGCTATGCCTGGCCTTAAGGCTAAAACGCCCGGCTATAGCACGGTGCACTCCTCTTCGCCTCTTGAGTGTATTTTCAACGTATTTTCATCCATTTAGCTCGACTTCCACCTCCAATTCACCTACACATGAAATAGAGTCCGTTATGCACATAAAAAAAGTATTTTTATCATTAACGCACATAAAATGTAAGGCACATAACGTGTTAAACCATGAATTCTAGCCAAGCATCAATATGTTAATGATGTTGAACTTGTTCTGGCTAGATTCAGATCAATCGAGAGCCAATTTGAGGGGCAAAAGCATAGCGGACTAGTTTTGTGGCCCGGTAGAGGTAAGTAATGGTTATAAATCTTGTTCTGAGGGTATGGAACCCCGAACTACATATTTTCATACTGATTTTGGAATGGCGCACATGTCGGATGACGAGTATGTGGCGCGTACTGACTTTTGGATTGGACTAGGTCCTCTCCGCGGCAACTAATGAGTTGCATATTTACTAAAAACCTTGTGTTAATTATGTTCTAAAGAATTGTGTAATATTTGGGTTGTAAGCCATATTTGGGGCCTAGTGTCGATTTATTTTAACCACTTGGGGGCTATTTTGATGATATTCTAACTACTTCGAAATTATCATTTTACAGTCAGTCTTTCTTGTGAAATTGTTGACACTCCTATTTGATGATATTATGATTTCCTTGAAATGAAACACTATTTGGGTCGAGAACCCCGTTTTATTCACGGTCCGAGTGGCATATTGAGAGTGTCTGGCTGAGTGAGGCCGAGGGCCAATGCTGTTATGATATGAGACAGGCCGAGAGCCTGATAGTGATTGATGCCATGATTTGGCTTGCTTATTATCGCTTAGACTGAATGAGCCCCTCCGAAGTCAGAGTCTGTACGCACCCCAGTGAGCACAAGTACCTACCGAGTGCCGAGTTACGAGTGACTAATTACGAGTGATGAAGAGGTATGCCCGAGGGGCTGTTATGAGTCACTGAGAGGCATGCCCGAGGGGCTAATATAATACATGTTTTTCCCGAGGGGCTACTGATGATTTTACTACTTTCACTGTGAGTTATGAATTATGTTTTGCCCGAGGGGCTACTAATGATTTATTACTCTCACTCTGATGTTATGAAATATGTTTTGCGCGAGGGGCCTTTATTTGATTCATTTCATTTTTATACTAAACCTATCGGTTGAAGTTGTTGAAAAGTATACATTCTTTAAAGGATTTTTCTGAAGATGATTTTAAGACATGATGATTTCACATATCTATGTTATACTATTGGAAAGGGAGGTTGTGCATCTTGTGATTTGATGAGATTGATTTTATGTGTTTCATGTTGCTCAGATCTGATTTATTCTTATTACTACTGAGGTGGCATACTCACATTACTCCCTGCACCTTGTGTGCAGATTCAGGTGTTAGGGAAGGGTGAGCTGACTATCTGTCCCACATATTCTCGGAGGTTTGCGAGGTAGTTGCATGCGTCCGCAGTCCTGCTCCCTCTCTTGTTTAATATTATAGAATTTATTTTCATTGAGTTGTATATTATGTAGATGCTCATGACCAATGAATCCGGGTTCTCGGGCATTATATTTAAGTGTTCAGTATAGATTTATCTGTTTTATAAATGTTTAAAGGAACTTTTATGGGTAATCAGTATAGTAAAAATGTATAAAGTAAGCTTATTACGATTCGAGTTGGGTTTTGGCTGGCCTAGTTCCATGATAGGCGCCATCCCGAGTTTGTTTGTTTTGTAGCACGGGGGGATAGTACCTTAGCATGCCAAATTTATGTCGTAGGTGCGGCGTCAGCCGACCTAGATGAAAACACAAATAGAGAGAGGTCAACTGATTAATAGGTATACTTGTCAAGCGACACAGACACAGGTACATAAGGAATCATATCGGCCTGGATTTGGGGTCGTGACAGTTTGGTATCAGAGCCCTAGGTTGCATAGGACTCACCGGTCATGAGCAGGTTTAGTAGAGTCTTGTGGATCGGTACAGAGACGTCTGTGCTTATCTTCGAGAGGCTGCGGAACCCTTAGGAAAATCTCACATTTTTAAAAATCCTTGTCGTGCGAATCCATTGTATTCAGCAAAGAGTGTAACTCTTGAATTCCTTCCATGTATTCGAGCGCGCCCGAGAGCGCCTGGTATCAGCTGTGCATCGACATCTTGTGCTTTCCGTGGATGAGATGTGATTTTGGCATGTTGGCAATGGACCAGTCAGGAGGACTT
This sequence comes from Nicotiana paniculata, assembly GCA_005239505.1. Classification (NCBI taxonomy): domain Eukaryota; kingdom Viridiplantae; phylum Streptophyta; class Magnoliopsida; order Solanales; family Solanaceae; genus Nicotiana; species Nicotiana paniculata. The sequence continues at coordinate 214,296 of ML365699.1, forward strand.
GAGGCCGGATTCATTATGTGGCTTGATTGCTGAGATTTTTGTTGTGTGGGCACGTGTAATTTGGGGACTTGTATGTTTGTTGGTGTTCATATTGATGAGAATTGGTGACTAAATGCCTATGTGGTGGGTGTGATTTGATGGTTAGATGTGTTCAGATTGTGAATTTTGTTGAAAGGTTGGTTGGAAATGTGGTAAGATCATTGAGTGTTTGATTTATTTCTCGATTGGGTATATGGCCTCGAGTTGTGAGTATGTGGAAGACCTCTCATGTTGTGTAGTTGTGGAGTTAAGTGGATTTCTCTATTAGGTTATGAGCTTCTGGTGATGTCTTTTGAGTTGATCATTTCCCCTAGTAACGTTCATATATTTGACTGACGGTGAATTCCAGCCGTATTAGCGCTCCTTGTTATTGTATTCATTGATGGCATCCTGGCATATTCGCGTAGCTAGGAGTAGCATACTCAGTATCTGAGGATGGCATTATAAAGATTCAGGGAGGGAAGGCTCTATGCCTTTTGTCCGAGAGTGAATTTTGGCTCGGTTCAATAGCATTCTTGGGACACGTGGTTTCCAGTAAGGGTATTTATGTGGTCAGTCATGAGTGGGTAGAGCTTCCAGAAGCTCTAGATTTCTATGACCGCCACTCCAGTGTTAGTTTTGCCATCGGCTTCAAGTTTTTACCGCGTATTGTGATGCCTCGAGGGTACGCGTTGGTTGTGTTCACATGCAGGAAGGTGTAGTGATTGCGTGATAGTTTTGGTCTTCATAAGTGTATGGAGAGATAACAATTGAGGCTAATCGAGCAGGGGTATCTCATGTGGGTTGTCCCAGGGCATGTGGTCCCTATATAGTTCTGTAGTAAGTTCTCTTCTACCAGTAAAAGATATATGTTGTAATTGGAGTTTAGGTCGCTCGTGGAAGTTGGCATAACTATTGCAATGGTGGATGCGAGATTTGTCAATTGATTTGAGTGTTAGATGGTTTGGGTCATATAAGCTTACAGAGGATTTAGTTGAATCCCACCACATGATGGTGGCAATGATAATGTGTGGGCATAGTCTTATTTGTCTTGATCTTTGGCTTTGAGCCAAGTGGGGGAGTTCGTTATTGATAAGTTGATTACATGATTATGTGTGGTATTGGTTCCAGTTCGAGGTATAGTGGTAAATCAGTTATGACCTGCAAGTATGGGGGTCTGGGAATGTCATGAGTAAGGGAAATTTATTCGATGTAGGTTGTAATTTACTTTGTTTGGTAATTGGGTTCTATTGAACGATTTAGTGGAAATTGTAAAAGGTGTAGTGTGTGCAGCGTATGGATTTTCTTGTGATTTCAAGTGAGTGGATTACTTTCCTAATATGTTAGTGTGCAAACGGGTCAGGTCGATGCTTTCTATTAGTCAGTGTGATTGAGATTTATGTTAGAGGATGTAAAGACTTGTGGTATTCTACATATCGGTATCATGAAGGTGAAGGTAATGGCTTAGGATTCGTAGAAAGTCTCTTCAGGGTAAGTTTTTCTAATATGGTGTTTTTGGGGATATTTGATAGAGTATTCGGTGGCTTATGAGCCTTATAAGGTATGTTTTTATGCTTGGGCCGCGTGTGGTGAGTCTGGGTTGCAAATTTGTAGTATTACGACAGGAAGAAGTATCAATTTGAAGGTAAGTCAGAAGGAACCTGGGTAAATAGGGAAACTTGGTAGTAGGTCGGATCGGCATGGTAAGGGATACGATTAGTTCTTTGGGTGTTCGTCAGGTGACGAGTTTTTCGGGTATATCTTAGAAATGCTCTTGGATTTTTGGTGGCCCTCCTTAGTTTGTTGAGTTAGAAGAATTCAGTCCTGATGGGTTGGTGTTGCGCAAATAGGATTTAGGGTAGTTCCTGATATGTTCTACCGCGGTTAAGGGTGCATATTTTCTTATGACGTGTAGTGAATTTGTTTCTAAATGGGATCCAATGGAAGTTCTTGTTTATTTGGGTGCATAGTCGCTTGTGGCTCAGAAGGGACCATGGAGTTCCCGCATTTTTCTAGGTTGGCATCGCGTGTGCGGTATGTTGGGTAGAGTTGAGAATTGCATATGTGAGGTCACGGTTTGGTTCTGGAAGGAAGGTCATAAATTCTTAGGCAGCATGGGCAGTTTCAGATGACTAGGTAGATGATATCACCAATTGGTGCGACTTGATAAGGGTGTATATTTCAGAAAGAGCAATGTGTTTGATTTAAAGGTACTTCATTGGTATCGCGATGCCTTGTTGTTGGATCGACTGTTGATATTCAAGGTTGCTTGGTAAACGGAAGGATGATAGGGGTATCCCTCATGGAATGAGTTAGTATTTGGGATATGTTATGTATTGGCGCGGTAGAGTTGTGATCATATATGTTAATCCGTACATTTCATGGATTTCGAGACTGAGAGTTCTCATAAACAGCATATTGTGTGGTAATGGACTGTGGAGATGCGAGCTGAGCTAGTCGGATGTTAGTATGTACCATGATTCTGTCATTATGAAACTTTCGGTAAGTTATCTATCTGTTGTGGGTAATCAAAGTTAATTTAGGGTCACTGGTAGGCTAATATGGGTGCGTGTTCCGCACCGGGTCAAAATTTGTTGGCTCCGAAGTTCCTATTATTAAGAAAGGTACCATTCGATTGAGATTGATTTGTTCATGTTCTGGAGTGATCTATGAGTTACCCTTCGGTGTTGCAATGAGTTGTGATTATTGGTTATATGCACATATGGTGCGGTTCTAATTGTGCTTTATGGCTAGATTTGGGTAATGTAAGTAATTCGGGTCATGCGGGATTGAGACGTGTTGGTTATATACCTTCTATTTCGGGTGGCATGGTATCGTCCGGTTTTCCTCGTGGTTATGGCTATGCACTTTGAGTACTTGATGTCGAATTTCAAATGGTTATTGATTTTGGGCAAGGTGTCTTGAAGTATTTCAAGTGGACCGGCGTTAGATGAGGTCACGCAGTGTAGCGGAGTTATGTAGGGGTATGACCTTTTAGTATTGGATACATGTGTTTTGATTTTCACAGTGTGTGCCAGGTGGTTAGTATGATATGGTCACAGTAATTGTTAATGGAAGGGTTTTTATCTCGTGTGGATCTTTTATATAATCTTATTGCATGAGGATGTTGCAGTTAAGTGCACGAGTTGCACAGGTTTTGGCTTTGAATTGTATCGATGTGTAGAATGGTTAGTGTCATGTTATCAGGGTTGTTGTGATGGATGAGAGTAGGTCAATGGACCTGGAATGAATATTTTTGGAATTTTCTACAGCATAGTTGTGAGGATATATATCGGGAGTCGGCTTAGAAATCTTCTATAATTCCTACTTGGGAAGGGGGAGTTTCATGTCTGACTGATAGGACGAATGGTTGTTAGTTCTACGTGCTTCTTTCATCATCCGCAGTATATGGAAGTGTTAAAGTGAGGCATTTCTTGATAAGAGGTGGTGCACCGGTGTTGGGTTGTTCTGAGAAGTTATTGTGGTTAAAGAGTTATTGCTATTAGTGTTTGATTCACGCGGTGTATTATGTGATTTCATCTAGGGTGCGTATATGGCTTGATTTAGCATGTTTAGGCTTGTTCAGTTTATAGGTATGGAAATTTTGATCTTACATATCATTTCAGACGTAGTTGTTTCTAAGGTTATGGGCCAGGATTTGGATTTTGAAATTTCAGCAGTATTGCGCTATTGGACCTATATGGGATAGGGTGACGTGGGATCACCTCCGGGTATGTGCATGGTAAGATGCATAACAGTTTGATAGTGTTGGAGAACAACTCTTGGCACGTTCGAGGACGAACATATGTTTAAGTGGGGGAGGATGTAATGACCTGGCCGGTCATTCCGAGAGTTTAGCCCCGTTTCCCCCATTTCTGCTTCATATTATATGGTTCAGCTTCATTTATGTGTGTTGGATCGGTTGGTTCAGGTTCAGAGTGGTCATGCTGAGCATTGAGGCAATTAGTCTCTCAAGGTAGCATAATAGTTGAGAAAGTCAACTGAGAGTTGACTTATTAGTGAACGACCTCGGAATGTGGATTTTATGGCTCATATAGTTTCGTTAGGTGATTTGGGACTTAGGAGTGTGTTCAGAATATTTTTGTGATGTCCGATGAAGAATTAGGCTTGAATTGGCGAAAGTTAGTTTTTGGCGATTTTCGGTCGGCAGTGGAAAATAGGCTATCGAGGTCGGAATTGAATTCCGGAAGTTGGAGCAGGTTTGTAATGTTATTTTGGATATGTCTGCAAAATTTCATGTCAATCGGAGGTGTTTTGGTTGGTTTCGGCATAGTTGGCGAAATTTGGAAGTTGTAAAGTTCATAGGCTTGAATTTGATGTAAATTTGTTGTTTTGTGTTGTTTTTGGTGTTTCTAAGGCTCGACTAAGTTGGAATAATGCTATGGGGGTGTGTTGGTATGTTTGGTTGGGGCCCCAAGGGGCTCGGGATTGATTTCAGATGGTTAACGGATCGATTTTTGGTTTTGGAACTTGGCTGGTTTGTTAGTGTTTCTGCAGCAGAGTTTTACTCTATGCGTTCGCGGAAGGAGGCTCGCATTCGCATAGAGTGTTTGGTGGAATGGGGGCCAACTGTTCAATGCGTTCGTGGGCGAAGGGGTGCGAATGCGGAGTGTTAGAGCTGGGTGGCCATCGCGAATGCAGGGGTGTGAGTGCGTTCGCATAGAGTTGTAAGCCTTTTGAGGACCCCAGGCCTTTGACCTATGCGTTAGCGGGTCAGAGTGTGTGTTCGCGAAGGCCTAGGGGTAGCCGCGCTTCGCGTTCGCGGGCTTGAATCTGCGTTCGCGTAGAGCTAAATTAGGGGCCTGATGGATTGTTCTATGCGAACGCGGTCCTAGTGACGCGTTCGTGATGAAGAAAAATGAGCTGGGCAGAAAGTTTTTAAGTTCTAATCAGGGGTTTTTGGCCATAACTCAATATTCCATTAGAGAGATCGGGAGAAGGAGGATTTGGACGAGATTTTCAGTGAGATTCTTGTGGTAAGTGTTCTTCAATCATTTTTTGTTTAATTTCATGAATTTTTCTTGATTTTCACCATGCAATTTGAGGAATTATGTAGAGAATTTGGGAAAAATGGGAGGAAAGATTTGGAAATTTCTTTTGGTAATTTTAGTGGGTAATTGTGGTCCGATTTTGACGTTCTTGGTATGTACGGACTCGTGGGAGGATAAGGGTTCTTAAGGTAATTTTTATCGGATTCCGAGACGTGGGCCCGGGGCTCGGGTTTGGCCGAATTTCGAGATTCTTGTATAAATTGATAATTTTCGATTGGGTTGTGTTCCTTGAGTATATGTTAACGATGTTGAACTGGTTTTGGTTAGATTCGGAGCAATCGGGATCCAATTTGAGGGGAAAAATCATAGAGGACTAGTGTTGTGACCCGGTAGAGGTAAATAATGTTAATAAATCTTCTCCTGAGGGTATGAAACCCCGGACTACATATTTTCTTACTGATTTTGGAATGGCGCACATGTCGGATGACTAGTATGTGGCACGTACTCACTTTTGGATTGGGCTAGGTCCTCTCCGCGGCAACTAATGAATTGCATATTTACTCAAAACCTTATGTTAATTATGTTCTAAAGAATTGTGTAATATTTGGGCTCTAAGCCATGTTTGGGTAGTGCCGATTTGTGTTAATCCCTTGGGGGCTATTTTTTGGATATTTTCACTACTTCGAATTTATGATTTTACACTCAGTCTTTCTTGTGAAATTGTTGACACTCCTATTTGATGATATTACGATTTTCTTGAAATGAAACACTATTTGGGTCGAGAACCCCGTTTTATTCACGGCCCGAGTGGCATGTTGAGAGTGTTTGGCTGAGTGAGGCCGACGACCAATGTTGTGAGGATATTTATGATACGAGATAGGCCGAGATCCTGAGAGTGATTGATGCCATGATTTGGCTTGCTTATTAGCGCTTGTTCTGAAGGAGCCCCACCGAAGTCGGAGTCTGTACACAACCCCAGTGAGCGCAGAGACCTACCGAGTGCCGAGTGCCGAGTGACGAGTGACTGTGAGGTGCTGAGTGACTGATTACGAGTGATGGTGAGGTATGCCCGATGGGCTGATTATGAATGATTGTGAGGCATTCCTGAGAGGCTAATTATGATACATGTTTTGCCAGAGGGGATATTGATGATTTTACTACTTTTACTCTGAGTTATGAAATATTTTTTGCCCGAGGGGGTAGTGATGATTTACTACTCTCACTCTAAGCTTATGAAATATGTTTTGCCCGAGGGGCCTTTATATGATTCATTTAATTTTTGTACTAAACCTTTCGGTTGAAGTTGTTGAAAAATATACATTCTTTAAAGGATTTTTCTGAAGATGATTTTAAGACATGATGATTTCACATATCTATGTTATACTGTTGGAAAGGGAGGTTGTGACTCTTATGATTTGATGACATTGATATTATGTGTTTCTTGCTGCTCAGACCTGACTTATTCTCATTACTACTGAGTTGGAGTACTCACATTACTCCCTGCACCTTGTGTGCAGATTCAGGTGTTAGGGCACGGTGAGCTGTCTATCTATCCTAGAGATTCTCGGAGGTTTGCGAGGTAGCTGCATACGTCCGCAGTCCTGCTCCGTCTCTTGTTTAATATTATAGAATTTATTTTTGTTGAGTTGTATATTATGTAGATGGTCATGACTAGTGACTCCGGGTTCTCGGGGGTTGTATTTAAATGTTCAGTATAGATTTATCTGTTTTATAAATGTGTAAAGGAACTTTTATGGGTCATCAGTATAGTAAAAATGTAAAAAAGGAAGCTTATTATGATTTGAGGTGGGTTTTGGCTGGCCTAGTTCCATTATAGGCGCCATCACGACTAGCCTAGATTTGGGGTCGTGAAAAATTTGGAGTTGGTTTGATAGGATTCAGACGTTCGGTTGTGATTTTTGAAGTTCTTGAGTTTTCTTTGAAATTTCATACATTTTGGCGTTCGCTTCGTAGTTCTAAGTGTTATTTTTGTGTTTTAATCATGCGAGCGAGTTAGTTTGATGTTATTACACTTGTGAATGTTTTTTTTGGATGACGAGTGGCTCAGGTAAGTATTGGATAGGCTACAGGCCATTTCAAACTTAAGAAGTTGTTGGCCATCAGTTATTTCTGACGTCTGGTGTTTTCTGTTTCGTGATCATGAAGGGGAAATTTCACTAGAGTGGATTTATTTGTTGCGAATGCGGGGATTGAGTCACAAACACAAAGTAGTTGAGGGAATACCTTTTGAGAACACGTCTTTCCTCTCGCGAACACGGTCCTTGGCTCGCGAACGCGAAAGCAAAGGGAGTAAGCCTTCGCGAACATGAAGATTATATTGCGAACGCATAGGCCTTATGGACGCTGTTCTCCGCAAATGCACCAGGTGCTTCGTGAACGCGAAGAAAACCTAAATTCCACATATTAAATCATCTAGAAGTCAGTATTTGAACCATCTGTCACCATTTTCAAGTTAGAGCTTGGTCTAGAGGTGGTTTTAAAGAGGTTTTTCATCCCAACTTCATTGGTCTGTAAATTTTAACTTGTTTTGTTACATTTACCTAAACCTCCAGTGATTTTACCTGTAATCTAGGATTTTTCATAGTAGAAATTAGGAGTATATGTAGAATTTGGAGATTTTGAGAACTTTAGATTTAGATCTCGAATTAAGGTCGGATTTCGAAATAAAATAAATAATCCGGATCAGAGGTGAATGGATAATTGGATTTTTTTCCGAAATTTGGGTTTTGATCAAGCGGGACCGAGGTTGATAATTGTTGACTTTTTCCTATTCCTCAAATATTGAATCACTTTCACTCGTGAATAGTTTCCAAAGCCTATTTTTAATTATTTGAACTATATTTGGATAGATTTGATTGGCTTGGAGGCTAGTTCTAAAGGAAAGTCGCGGTTGAGCATTGATTTGGTTGTGGATGAGGTAAGTGTCGTGGTTAACTTGGACTTGAGGGATTAGCACGTTCGTATATTTGCTATGTGAGTCAAGTATGGGGACGACATATATTTAAGGTAACGAGTATATATATGTTGTTATTGGGTTAAAGCATGCAGGTAGAAATTATTCTATTATATTATCTTATTTCCGCAACCATGTTTCTCATGCCATAGTTTTATTATTACTTCATTAATTGTTCACTTTCATGTCTATTGATCATTTTGGAATTGCTAGAATTTTAAAAGTTGAGATAAATTATCATTAAACTATGATTGAAGTGGACTAGCTTCCCACTCTGCTTTGCTATTTTGAGTTAATTTTGTTGCTTGGTGAGGAAGAGTGAAAATCACGAAGGGTGTTGCCGTAACTTATTTTCATATAATATGTCACAACCCCAAATCCTAACCGGCCGTGATGGCACCAATCGTGGAACTAGGCTAGCCGACTACCGCATGTTCGCAATTTATTTTTAAAAATCCCGGATAAAGTTTCAAGCATTTCATAAAAATACAAAGAAATTACTGAATATAGTAGGCCAATATTATACAATACCGCAAACTCCAAAACTCTGAGCCAATATGTCATGATAATCTAGAGGAAATAAGACAAAATAAACTATTATAATACAAAACCTTCGAGAGATAAGAGAATTCCTCCCGTATGCAAAATTGTGAAAAATAAGAGAATTTTCGCGGAGGGCCTTTTTATATTGTTTCTGCCAGTCATTTTCGCACCTGCGGACCCACACTTGCGGTCGTAGGTGTGCACCTGCGGAATTCCACTTAACGGACCAATTTCGCACGTGCGGCCACTCTTCTGCACCTGCGGCTTTGCAGGTGTGGCCAAAACTTCGCACCTGCGGAAAAATCCCCTGCCTAACCTTTTCGCACCTGCGCTCTGCCCATCGCACCTGCGAATGCCCGACCGCAGGTGCGGTCAACACCAGAACTTTCACACCAGCAGCTATTGCTGCAATTTTCCAAGTCCAAAAACCCCGCCAACCATTCGAAATCAGTCCCGAGCCCCTCGGGGCCCCAACCAAACATTCCAACACACCCCATAAAATTATTCCGACTTAGTCGAGCCTTCGAAACACCAAAACCAACACGAAAACACCAAAATTGCATCAAATTCAAGCCTATGAACTTTGAAACTTCCAAATTTCGCAAACTATGCCGAAACCAACCAAAACACCTCTGATTGACCTGAAATTTTGCAAACACATCCAAAATGACACTACGAACCTACTCCAACTTTCGAAATTCCATTCCAACCCGGATAGCTTATTTTCCACTGCCGACTGGAAATCGCAAAAAACTAACTTTCGCCAATTCAAGCCTAATTCTACACCGGACATCAAAAAAATATTCCGAACACACTCCTAAGTCCCAAATAACCTAAAGAAGCTATTCGAGCCATAAAATCTGAATTCTGAGGTTGCTTACCAATAAGTCAACACACAGTTGACTTTCTCAACTATTAGGCCACTTTGAGAGGCTAAGTGCCTCAATTCTCACCATAACCACTCCGGACCCGAACCAACTAACCCAACACAATAAAAACATTCTAGCAATATATAACAAATGTAGAAATGGGGGAAACGGGGTAATTCTCACGGAAAAACCGGCCGGGTCGTAACGTCCTCCCCCTCTTAAACAAACCTTCATCCTCGAACGAGTCTAGAAACATACATGGAGTCTCAAATAAGTGAGGATATCTGTCCCGCATATCCCGCTCGGTCTCCCAGGTGGCATCCTCCACCGACTGCCATCTCCACTGAACTTTCACTGAAACTATATCCTTGGACCTCAGCTTCCTGACGACCCAAAATAGCCACTAGCTCTACCTCATATGACATATCACCCTCGAGCTTAACCGTGCTGAAGTCCAAAACATGGGAAGGGTCACCAACGTACTTCAGGAGCATCAAAACATGGAATACTAGATGAATACCTGATAAACTGGGAGGCATAGCAAGCCTATAAGCCACCTACCCAACCCTCTGAAGCACCTCAAATGGCCCAATGAACCGAGGACTCAACTTCCCTCTCTTCCCGAATCTCATAACACCCTTCATGGGTGACACCTTCAGCAACACCTTATCCCAACCATGAACGACACATATCGGACCTTCCGGTCTGCATATCTCTTCTGCCTAGACTACGCGGTGAGAAGCCGCTCCTGAATCAATTTTGCCTTACTCAATGCATCCTGAACCAAGTCTGTGCCCAATAGCCTAGCCTCGCCCGGCTCAAACCAACCAACCGGAGACCTGCACCTCGTACCATATAAAGCCTCATACGGAGCCATTTGGATACTCGACTGATAGTTGTTATTATATGCAAACTCTGCTAGTGGCGGAAACATGTCCCATGAAACGCCAAAGTCAATCACACAAGCACACAAAAAATCCTCCAAAATCTGAATGGTACACTCTGACTGCCTGTCGGTCTGAATATGAAATGCTGTGCTAACTCGACCTGAGTTCCCCAACTCTATCTGCACGTCTCCCCAAAACTGGGATGTGAAATCTGTCGGAAATGATAGAAACTGTAACCCCATGCAATCTGACAATCTCCCTGATATAAATCTCAGCTAACCTATCTGAAGAATAGGTAGTACCAACATGAATGAAGTCCGTGGGAGTCTAACTACGAAGTGGTGATCCGCTCCCACTTCCACTCTGGAATATCAAACCTCTAAAGCAATCCACCTGGTCTCTAGTGCTCGTACTTGACCTGCTGACAGTTGAGACACCGAGCCACAACCTCCACAATATCCTTCTTTATCCTCCTCCACCAATAGTGCTGCCTCAAATCCCGATACATCTTCACGGCACCCGGATGGATGGAATACCGTGAACTATGAGCCTCTGCTAGAATCACATCTCGAAGGACATCTATATTGGGCACGCAAATCCGGCCCTGCATCCTCATAACCCCATCATCACCAATAACCACATCCCTGGCATCACCGCGACGGACCCTATCCTGAAGAACCAGCAAATGTGGATCATTATACTGGCGTGCTCTAATTTGATCATAAAGAGAAGATCGGGAGGCTACACAAGCCAACACCCGCGGGGGCTCGATAGATCCAATCTCACCAACTGACCTGATAAGGCCTGAACATCAGGGGCTAATGGCCGCTATGCTACTGGAAGGTAGGCTACACTCCCCAAACTCTCTGCTCTGCTACTCAAGGCATCGACCACTACATTGGCCTTCCTCGGGTGATACAAGATAGTGAGGTCATAATCCTTGAGGAGCTCCAACAATCTCCTCTGACGCAAATTCAAGTCTTCTGCCTCAGCAAATACTGCAAACTGTGATGATCAGTGAAAATCTCACACTGCACTCGTTACAAATAATGCTGCCAAATCTTCAAGGCATGAACAATGGCAGCTAGCTCAAGATCATACACTGGATAATTTCTCGTGCACCTTCAACTGTATAGACGCGTAGGAAATCACCCTACCATCCTGCATCAATACCGCTCCCAAGCCAACAATAAAAGCATCACAATAAAATGTGTAAGAACCCGAACCAGCAGGCAAAACTAGTACTAGAGCTGTAGTCAATGCTGACTTGAGCTTCTGGAAGCTCTCCTCACACTCATCAGACCATCTGAAAAGAGCACGCTCCTAGGTCAATTTGGTCAAAGGCAAAGCAATAAAAGAGAATCCCTCTACAACGCTATGGTAATAACCCGCCAAACCAAGGAAACTCCTAATCTCTATAGCTGAGGACGGTCTGGGCCAACTCTGCACAACCTCAATCTTCTTTGGATCAACCTGAACCCCCTCAGTAGACACCACGTGCCCCAAGAAAGCTACCAAACCAAGACAAAACTCACACTTGTAGAATTTCGCATAAAGCTTATCCTCTCTCAACCTCTATAACACAACTCTGAAATGTTGAGCATGCTCTTCCTGGCTACGAGAATAAACCAGGATGTCATCAAAGAACACAATGACGAAGGAATCAAGATAAGGCTGAAACACGTTGTTCATCAATTGCATGAACGCAGCTGGGGCAGTGGTTAGCCCAAACGACATAACCAAGAACTCATAATGACAATATCTGGTCCTAATAGCAGTCTTCGGAATGTCAGAATCCCGAATTTTCAACTGAGGATACCCAGATCTCAAATCAATCTTGGAAAACACCCTGGCTCCCTGAAGCTGGTCAAACAAATCATGAATGCGGGGCAAGGGATATCGGTTCTTTACCGTAACTCTATTCAACTGCCGATAGTCAATACACATGGACCCATCCTTCTTCTTTATGAACAACACCGGTGTACCACAAGGTGACACACTAGGCCGAATGAACCCTTTATTCAGGAGTTCCTAAAACTACTCCTTCAATTCCTTTAGCTCCGCTGGTGCCATACAATAGGGTGGAATAGAAATAGGCTGAGTGCCTGACACCAGATCAATACCAAAATCAATATCCCTATCATGTGGCATGCCTGGCAGGTCTACAGGAAACACATCCAGAAAGTCACGGACCACAGGAACTGAATCCATAGCGGGAGTCTCACCACCGACATCCCTCACAAAGTCCAAATAAGATAAACACCCTTTCTCAACCATACGCTGAGCCTTCAGGTAAGAAATCACCCTGCTAGGCATATACTCGGAAGAACCACTCCGCTTAACCCACGGACGCCCTGTAATATCTAAGGTCACGGTCTTAGCGTGACAATCAAGAATAGCATGGCACGGAGATAACCAATCCATGCCCAATATCACATCATAATCGACTATGCTGAGTAACTGTAGGTCTACTCGGGTCTCCAGACCCCCAATAGATATAATGCATGACCGATACACACAGTCCACAACAACAGTATCGCCCACCGAAGTCGACACATGAACAGAGGTGACTAGGGACTCACGTGGCATATCTAGAAAATCGGAAAAATATGAAGAAACATAGGAATATGTAGAATCAGGGTCGAATAAAGCCAAGGAATCATGGCAACAGACTGAAACAATACCTGCGATCATGGCATCTGAGGCCATAGCATCCGGCTTGGCTGGAAATGCATATATGCGAGCCTGACCTCCCCCTGCTCGACCTCCCCCTCTAGGGCGGCCTCTGGCTGACTGACCACCACCCCTGGCTGCCTGGGTGGGTGGTGTAGTGACTGGATCTGATGTCGAGGACTGGCCCTTCTGCTGAGAAGATCTAACGGAACGGCAAGGACACTGCCTCCAGTCATGCCCGAACTCTCCACACTCAAAACAACTCCCTGGAGCTGAAGGCGAGGACTGATAGAAACCCCTAGCACCCATACAGCCACTTAACTCCTGCATGGAAGAACCCTGAACTGGAGGTGCTCGAGCTTCACTCTAAGATGGGAGGGTACCAAATGAATTACAGCCTGATTGAGAACCACGGGGACCCTGCCCCGAGGAGGCACCACTATATGATGGACGGCCTGACTGAGGAGGCCTGAATGAACGGCCCCTACCATGCTGAAACTGCCCCCTGACGGGAGCACCACTGGAACTGCCAGAACCATGAGGCCTCTTGGCCTCCCTCTCCTCCCGCTCCTGGCAGTAAACTGACTGAATCTCGAGCTATGTCAACAACCTGCTCAAATGAAGCACCAGATACTCTCTCTCGGGTCATAAATAATCGAAGATGATAAGAAAGACCATCTCCAAACCTCCTCAACCTCTCCCTATCAGTAGGGATAATCTCAGAAGCATGCCTAGCCAACTCGAAAAATCTTATCTCGTACTGAGTGACTGATAACTCTCCCTGGCACAGCTTCTCAAACTGCCTGCGCTGCTCCTCTCTGTGTTACTAAAGAACATACTTCTCCAAAAAGATCTTGGAGAACTACTGCTAGGTAAGAGGTGCTGAACCAACCGGTCTACCCCTCTCGAATCACTCCCACAAGGTAAAGGAAGCACCCGCAAACAGAAATGTAACAAATGAGACCCCACCGGTCTCCAGAATACCCACGGAATGCAGTATCCTCTAGCACCTGTCTAGAAATCCCCGGGCATCCTCTCCCTATGTACCACTGAAAGCCGGAGGCTGAAGACTGCTGAATCTCTCCAACCTGCGCTGCTTGTCCTCAGGCATAGAAGGGACCACAAAATCTTGGACTGGAGCAACTGGCCGAGTTGGGGCTGCCCCCGATGCCTGAATACCCTGTGCAACTAGAGTCTTATTGCGTCCCCTGGCCTGAGCTATGGTGGCAGTAGAAGACATGGCGACTGCCTTAGCCAAACTGGTGCATACTTTCAATATTGAGACAGTGTCTCCTGAAGACCCGGAATAACCATAGGCACTACTGGTGCCTGAGCCTGTCCCGCAGGGACACCATCGGCGGGAACCTGATCCTAATCGATAGGGGGATCCTGTGGTACTGCCCCGATTGTTGCGCGAGCTGGCCCCCTACCTCTACCACGGCCTCGCCCGCGGCCTCGACCTCTCGCTGGTCTAGCCGGTGACTGGTAACTCTGATCGGTATGACATGTCCTCACCATCTATGAGTGAATGAAACAATGTAAGTTCAGATTTCATGAATCAATAGATCATCACGAAAGAGTTCAAGAAAGATATAAATGTTTCCTAAAAGTTCGGCAGCCTCTCGAAGATAAGTACAGACGTCTACGTACCGATCCGCAAGACTGTACTAAAACTGCTCATGAACGTTGAGTCCTATGTGATCTAGGGCTCTGATACCAAGCTGTCACGACCCCAAATCCTAACCGGCCGTGATGGTGCCTATCGTGGAACTAAGCTAGCCGACAACCGCATATTCGCAATTTGTTTTTAAAAATCCCAAATAAATTTTTAGCATTTCACAAAAAAAATACATAAATTACTGAATATAGTAGGCCAATATTATATAATACCGCCAACCCCAAAACCCGGAGCCAACATATCAAGAGCATCTAGAGGAAATAAGCCAAAATAAACTATTATAATACAAAATCTTCGAATAAAAGATAAATACAACAAGAAGGGAAAATAGAGATGCTGCGGACACTGAACAGCTACCTCTATATCCTGCAAATCTAGCTCCACGCGGAATAAAAGGCTAATGCTCGATATCTACTCCTGAATCTGCACACAGAGGTGCAGGGAGTAATGTGAGTACGCCAACTCAGTAGTAATGAAAATAAATCAAGTCTAACTAGCAAGGAAACACATAAAATCAGTGCCATCAAGTCACAATATACACATCCTTACTTTCCAATAGTATAACATAGATATACGAAATCATCATGCCTTAAAATCAACTTCAGAAAAAGACCTTTAAAGAATGCACATTTTTATTAACTTTAAAACAAAGGATTTGGTATGCAAATGAATGTAGTACATCACAATCACTCAGCACCTCACAATCACTCAGGCCTCCCAATCACTCGTCACTCGGCACTCGGTGCGCTCGCTGGGGGGTGTGGACAGACTCCAGAGGTGCTCCTTCGGCCAAAGCGCTAATATCACTCAACACCTCACCATCACTCTTGGCCCTCGGTTACACTCATCAGAACCACTCAAAAGGCCCCTCGGGCGAATCAGTAAAACAGGGTACTCGACCCAAAACATCATTTTTAATGCTCATGTAGTGTAAATCAGGCTGGGTTTCGAAAAACAATATGCATAATGATGGTGAGTGAAATCATCAGAAAATAGTGAGGAAAACAACAGTAAAAATCCCCCAAGGGGTCTAAACAGATCGGCACGAGGCCCCAAACACGGCTTATAGCCCAAATATTTCACAAATATTTTGAACATAATTTTAACATAAGGTTTGATTAAATATGCAACTCATAGTTGCCCCGGAGAGGACCTAGTCCTATCCAAAAATCAGTACGCGCCACATACTCGTCATCCGACATGTGCGCCATATTAAAATCCGTAAGAAAATATGTAGTCCGGCATTCCATACCCTCAGGACAAGATTTATAACAATTACTTACCTTTACCGGGCCACAACACTAGTCCACAATGCTCTTGCCCCTCAAATTGGCTCCTGATAGCTCCGAATCTAGCCAAAAACCAATTTAACACCATCAATATATATCAAAGGAACTCAACCCAATTGAAAATTATCAAATTACAGAAAAATCTCGAAATTCGGCCAAACCCGAGGCCTGGGCCCACGTCTTGGAATTCGATTATTTTTACATCACTAGAAACCTCGTCTTCCCACGATTCTATTCATACCAAAATCATCCTAATCGTGTCACATTTGGCTACCCAAAACCTCAAAAGAATTTCCAATTTTCGACCCCTTCTCCCAAACCTTTTCCTACTCAAATCCTTAAATTTTCAAGCCTAATCCGAACAAAATAGAATAGGAATGATGTTAGTAACCAAAGAACTTACCTTTACTAAAGAATCTCGAGTTTCCTCCTCCAAATCGCCTTCAAATAACTCCTCCCGCATGCAAAATGGCGGAAAGTAAGATAATTTTCGCGGAGGGCCTTTATATACTATTTCTGCCAGTGATTTCTGCACCTGGGGACATTTAGTCTCACCTGCGGACCCGCACCTGCAGTCCTAGGTGCCCCCTTCGAAATCCAACTTAACAGACCAATTCCGCACCTGCGGCTTCGCAGGTGCGGCCAAAACTTCGCACCTATGGAAAAATACACTGCCTAGCCTTTTCGCACCTGCGCTCTGCCCATCGCACCTGCGGCTGCCCGACCACAGGTGCGGTCAACACCAAAACTTTCACACCAGCAGCTATTGCTGCAATTTTCCAAGTCCAAAAACCCCGCCAACCATCCGAAATCAATCCCGAGCCCCTCGGGGCCCCAACCAAACATACCAACACATCCCATAGCATTATTACAACTTAGTCGAGCCTTCGAAACACAAAAAGCAACACGAAAAGACCATAATTGCATAAAATTCAAGCCTATGAACTTTGAAACTTCCAAATTTTGCCAACTACGCCGAAACCAACAAAAACACCTCTGATTGACCTGAAATTTTTCAGACACATCCAAAATTACACTGCGAACCTACCCCAACTTCTGGAGTTCCATTCCGACCCCAATAGCCTATTTTCCACTGCCGACCGGAAATCGCCAAAAACTAACTTTTGCCAATTCAAGCCTAATTCTACACCGGACATCACAAAAATATTCTGAACACACTCCTATGTCCCAAATCATCTAACGAATCTATCAGAGCCATAAAATCCACATTCCGAGGTCGCTTACCAATAAGTCAACTCTCAGTTGACTTTCTCAACTATTACGCTACTTTGAGAGACTAAATGCCTCAATTCTCACCATAACCACTCCGGACCCGAACCAACTGACCCAACACAACAAAACAGGCTAGCAATATATAAAAAATGTAGAAATGGGGGAAACGGGGTAATTCTCACGGAACGACAGGCCGGATCGTTACACAATATTATTTAATTGAGACATTGTGAGGATTAAAGCACGGAGGGCAATGCAATGGATTTTTGTTCTGTAATAATTTATCACATCGTGTGAAGTTGAGAGTAAAAGCATGAAAGGTGATGTCGTGCCATTTTATTTATCATATTAAATAGTGGAACGAGAGTAAAAGCATAAAGGGTGATGTCGTGCCTTGATTGATTTTGTTGCTTTACTTGGATACCAGATTGATGATTTACTTGGTTAAATTATTATTGTTCCTTTTCAGAAAGAGTTTATTCGGTGACTTTGTTCTTTCCGTTCTTTCTGTACTTCCTTCTCTATATGTTCCCTCCCAGTTAATACGTTAATTGTCCTGTGTGTTATTTTGTTGCTTTATATATATATACATACTTGTACAGGTTCTACGTAGGTGTCTTGCCGTAGCTTCATCACTACCTCATCGGGGTTAGGCTTGACAATTATAGAGTACATTGTATTGGTTCTACTCATGCTATACTTTTGCACTTCTTGTGCAGATACTGGTGTTGGTCGCAACGGCATTTAGTTTTGTCTTTGCTCGGAATTAGCTGCATCAGAGAATTGAGGTATAGCCGCACGACGTCCGCACCCCTGAAGTCCCCTTATTTATTCAGTTTACCATTTATTTAGTTTCAAATAGTTTTATCTTTGTTCAGACTTTATCTGTAGTACTGTAGATGCTCATGTATTCGTGACACTAGATTTATGGGATACGTCTACTTATTCCTATAAAGACTCATAAAATTTCATGGCTAATAATAATGCCTAAATAGGTCCCCGTGTTGTTATAACTGTATAAATTCTTAAAACGAACCCTTTATTGAGTAAAAAGAACCCTGGGACATAAAAGATAAAAAAATTTCAGAATTGCGCAGGTCTGCGGTCCACTATGCGATCGCAGATCAGGTATGCGGACCGAATAGTGGTCGCATACCTGGACAACGCATACCTAGACAGTTTGTTGTCCATTTTGAGGACAGTTATGCGGCCTAGAATGCGATCGCATTTCACGAATGCAGGCCGCATAGTTGTTGCATTCTTGCACCTTGACTTTTGTTGAGGGAGTTATGCTACGCACTATGCAATTGCATAACAGGTATGCGGACCACATAGTGGTCGCATACCTAGGAAGTCTACTTTTCTTTTTGTCCCATTTGAGGGCCAATTATGCGACAGGAATGCGCTCGCATTCCTGGCCGCATTTCTGCTTCGGGACTGTAAATTTTCTAATTTCATACCCGACCCCCACTTCATTAAAACACCTCCCCCTTTCATTTTAAGCTCATTTTCTGATAAATTAGAGAGAGGAGAGAGTGCTTTCTAAAGAGAGAGAGAGTCCAACTTCATCCAATTTATTCCTCCAACACTACTCAGACCTGGAATTGATCAAGTAGGACACCATTTTCTTCACTACAAGAGGTAAACTTCTACCCCATCAACCTAAATTTCCAGATTTTTGTTAAAATGAAACATGGTTAGGTGAATTCATGAAGATAAGGGTAGGAGACTTACATTCATGTAACCAACTAATCATAATCTAGTAAAAGGAAATGTGTTAGAGTAATCTTTCACTAAAAAAGGCCATTTAATCTAAAAGAACACTTAGTGTTTGATAGAATGATCAAGTGAGTTCAAGACATGATCATTGTTGTGAATTCTAAGTTAAATTATGCCGCATTGTGAACTACATTGAAGGTGCTAGAAGGTCCGGTGAATGGTGGTGACATTAAGGAAAAATCCCAAATCAAGGTATGTATGGATAACTTTAATCTTTGTAGAGTTACCTTGTTGGTGTCCGAGTACACGGTATGAAATTCTTACTTGTGAATATGTGAATTGTTTGTCCTGTTCTGTCGAGTTGTACAAATGCATTCTCTAATTTTCTTAAATCAATAACCATGCTAATTGAGATTATGAAGGGTGATTGTTTGTGCTTATTCTACCATGTGTAAAGCTCGTTAAATGTTGAATACATCGGTATGACAGGATGTGCTGCAAAATGAAAGAAATGATAATGAAATAAAATGTTGAATATATCCAAGTGCCAAATATTGTGTAGTAAATAATGAAAGTAAATATGGGCTGATTTTATTGAGTTAAATAATTGTGGAAACACCATATATGAATTGCTGATTGGTAAGGATCATTGTGCCTTGATTTCACATAGTTGTTGGTTGATATGAACTTATGTTCATCATGATAAAGATCCTTGTGATATAATTGTTGGTGATTGTTGTTATGAAATGGGAACGTACGGTGGCATCGGGTTGCATGCCACAACACGAAGTAATAAGGGTGGAGAGGTAATAAGGGAGAAATGTGATTGTATGATGGGATCGGGTTGCCCACCGCAACACGAACTAATAAGGGTGAGGTGAGACTGTACGGTGGGATCGGGGTGCGCGCCGCAACAGATTAAAAATTGAAACAAGTAACTGTGAAATCTCTATTTATGGTTTTCTTTATACTTGTGTGGTTACCCTAACTGCTTTCTAATTTTGTATTGTTTGATTCTACATGGAATAAACTTGGTTCATACATACTAGTACTATTTAATGGTACTAAAGTCCCTTTTTCTGGGGGTGCTACATCTTTTATATGGATGTTGGTGGTTCCACAACAGGTAGATCAGAACACCGATAGTTGTTTTTCCCTTCGTACCTTCAGCAGATCCGATGAGCCCCACTTCTTCTCGGGGCCATGTGTAGTCTACATCATCTTTTTGTATATGTTATGTCTTTTAAGGTATAGTCAGGGCCTTGTTGCCGGCAAGTATTGTGTAAACCCTTATTACTCTTCGAAGCTCCGTAAACATGATGTGGGTTGTACATATATGTATTTTGGGCGGTAAATTTGTTCACTAGTAATCGTGGTCCAAATCAAAATTATTGTATGTTTTGTGATTATCAAATGTTGAAATGATGAAGGATAATATGAACCCAAATAGTAGATTCATGCTTAAACTATCAATTGCTATTTCATGTGGAATAATGTATATTATAAACACGGGGTGATGCGTTGGGTAGGAAAGGCAATCCAGGTCCGCTTGATCGGGATCATCCGGTTGGGCGCCGGTCTCGTCCCTCGATTTTGGGGCGTGACAAACTTGGTATCAGAATCTATGGTTTTAAAAGTGTTATAGGATGTCTCGGAGCCGTGTCTAGTAGAGCTCTTCTTATCGGTGTGTTGTCGACCACATCTCTAATTAGGGTGATGCATGGCAATTTAGGAAAATACTCTATCATTGTTACTCTGTATCGTGCGATGAAGTGGAATGTGAAAATATCTTTATCTAACCCGTGCATTGTAACAATTTTCAGTGCATGGCCACCAAGTAGAGAGCCTGACTCGACCCAGAGGCCAATACCACCCTAGGAATGACCGTGAGTTCTTTATCTGATGGTGCAGGTAAGAATGATTTCCTGACCCTGAATCTGCCTGACTCTTCCATCCCAAGACAGGATATTCCTATCCTTGCTCCAGCGAAGGGTGCTACAGTCCCTCCTGCTGATGTTCCTGATTCTTCTTCAGTCCCAGCCTCCGGTCCCGGTATTTCTGATGGGGGACCTCAGGGGAGCTATTCAGATGTTGACTAAGCTAGTGGCCTCCTAGACCAAAAGATCAGATGCTGCCCCTGCATCCTCTAGCGAGCATGGGGAATCTTCAGGTTGCAGGGTCAACCAGTTTCTACGGTTAGCCCCTCCGGATTTCACAGGCACCGACCTAGAGGTTGATCCTTAGGAGTCATTTATGAGATGTGAAAGACTCTCCGGGTTATGAAGGCTACAGAGACAGAGGGGGTTGAGTTGGCATCCTATCGGTTAAAGGGAGCAGCGTATTCGTGGTTTAAGATGTGGGAGGGGTTCCGTGGGGAGGGGATCCCTCCGGTGAAGTGGGATGAGTTTATTGATGCCTTCATGGATCATTTCTTGCCTGGCGAGACTATGGATGCCCGTGTTGCGGAGTTCGAGGTCCCTAAGCAGGGCAACATGAGTGTGTTGGAGTACTACATGGAGTTCGTGTGCCAATCCAAATATGCCATCAAAATGATGCCAACTATGGAGGCCAGAGTTCGACGGTTTGTTTAGGGCCTTGGGACCTTAGTTGTTAATGAAGCTGCTACAGCTGCCTCGTATTCAGATATGGAATATCGGCGGATTTCCCAGACCACAGAGGCTCGGAACAGATGAGAAATTGAAACAAGTAACCGTGAAATCTCTATTTGTGGTGTTCTGTATACTTGTGTGGGACTTTTGTGGTTACCCTAACTGCTTTCTAATTGTGTATTTTTTTATTATACTTGGAATAAACTTGGTTCATACATGATAGTACTATTCAATGGTACTAACGTCCCTTTAGCCGGGGGCGCTACATCTTTTATATGGATGTAGCTGGTTCCACAACAGGTAGCTCAAACCGCCGATAGTGGTGTTTCCCTTCATACCTTCAGTAGATTCGGTGAGCCCCACTTCCTCTCGGGGCCATGTGTAGTCTACATCATCTTTTTGTATATGTTATGTCTTTTAAGGTGTAGCTGGGGCCTTGTTGGCGGCAAGTATTGTGTAAACCCTTAGTACTCTTAGAGGCTCCGCAGACATGATGTGGGTAGTACATATATTTATTTTGGGAAGTAAATGAGTTCACTACTAATTGTGGTCCGAATCAGAATTATTGTATGTTTTATGATTATTAAATGTGGAAATGATAAAGGATAATATGAACCCATGTAGTAAATTCATGCTTAAACTATAAATTTATATTTCATGTGGAATAATGTATATTATAAACACGGGGTGATGCTTTGGGTAGGAAAGGCAATCCAGGTCCGCTTGACCGGGATCATCCGGTTGGGCGCGGGTCTCGTCCCTCGGTTTTGGGGCGTAACAAACTTGGTATCAGATCCTATGGTTTTAAAAGTGTCCTATGATGTCTCGGAGCCGTGTCTACTAGAGCCCTTCTTATCGGTGTGTTGTCGACCACATCTCTAATTAGAGGGCTACATGGACATTTAGGAAAATACCCTTTAATTGTTACTATGTATCGTGCAATGAAGCGGAAGGTGAAAACATACTTATCTAACCCGTGCATTATTCCAATTTTCACTGCATGGCACCCAAGAAGAGAGCCCAATTCGGCCCAGAGGCCAATGCCACCCCAGGAGTGGCCATGAATTCTTTATCTGATGGTGCGGGTGAGAATGATTCCCCGACCTTGAATCTGCCTGACTCTTCCATCCCAGGCTAGGATATTCCTAATCATGCCCCAACAAAGGGTGCTACAGTCCCTCCCGCTGATGTTGCTGATTCTTCTTCAATCCTAGCCTCTGGTCCTGGTATTTCTGATGGGGACCTCAGGGGAGATATTCAGATGTTGACTCAGCTAGTGGCCTCCCAAGCCCAAATATCACATGCTGCCCCTACATCCTCTAGCAAGCAAAGGGATTCTTCAGGTTCCAGGGTCAACCAGTTTCTGCGGTTAGCCCCTCCAGAGTTCACACGCACCAACCTAGAGGCTGATCCTTAGGAGATCATTGATGAGATGTGCAAGACTCTTCGAGTTATGAAGGCTATAGAGACCGAGGGGGTTGAGTTGGCTTCCTATCAGTTAAAAGGAGCAGCGTATTCGTGGTTTGATATGTGGGACGGGTCCCGTGGGGAGGGGAGCTCTCCGGCAAAGTGGGATGAGTTTGTTGATGCCTTCATGGATCATTTCTTGCATGCCGAGACTATGGCTGCCCATGTTGCGGAGTTCGAGGTCCCTAAGCAGGGAAACATGAATGTGCGAGAGTACCACATGGAGTTCGTGCGCCTGTCCAAATATGCCATCCACATGATGGAGACTATGGAAGCCAGAGTTCGACGGTTTGTTCAGGGCCTTGGTCCCTTGGTTGTTAATGAAGCTGCTACAGCTGCCTTGCATTTGAATATAAATTATTGGAAGATCGTGGTATTCCTCAGGCCACAGAGGCTCGGAAAAGATGAGAAATTGAAACACGTAACTGTGAAATCTCCATTTGTTGTTTTCTATATACTTCTGTGGTACTTGTGTGTTTACCCTAACAGCTTTCTAATTGTGTATTGTTTAATTCTACTTGGAATAAAATTGGTTCATACATGCTAGTACTATTCAATGGTGCTAACGTCCCTTTTTCCGGGGTGCTACATCCTTTATATGGATGTAGGTGGTTCCACAATAGGTAGCTCAGACAATCGATAGTGGTGTTTCCCTTCGTACCTTCAGCAGATCCGGTGAGCCCCACTTCATCTAGGGGCCATGTGACATCATCTTTTTGTATATGTTATTTCTTTTAAGGTATAGCCAGAGCCTTGTTGCCGGCATGTCTTGTTTAAACACTTAGTACTCTTAGAGGCTCCGCATACATGATATGGGTTGTACATATATGCATTTTGGGCGGTAAATGAGTTCACTAGTAATCATGGTCCGAATCAGAATTATTCTATGTTCTGTGATTATCAAATGTGGAAATTATAAAGGATAATATGAACCCAAGTAGTAGATTCATGCTTAAACTATAAATTTCTATTTCATGTGGAATAATTTATATTATAAACATGGGGTGATGCATTAGGTGGGAATGGCAATCTAGGTTTGCTCGACCGGGATCATCCGGTTGGGCGCCAGTCTCGTCCCTCGATTTTGGGGCGTGACAAACTTGGTATTAGAGCCTAAGGTTTTAAAAGTGTCATAGGATGTCTCAGAGCGGTGTCTACTAGAGCCCTTCTTATCGGTGTGTTGTCGACCACATCTCTAATTAGGGGCTGCATGGACATTTAGGAAAATACCCTTTCATTGTTACTTTGTATCGTGCGATAAAGCGGAAGTTGAAAACATCTTTATCTAACCCGTGCATTGTTCCAATTTTCTGTGCATGGCACCCTAGAAGAGAGCCCAACTAGGCCAAGAGGCCAATGCCACCCCGGGAGTGGCCGTGAATTATTTATCTGATGGTGCGGGTGAGAATGATTCCCTAACCCTGAATCTGCCTGACTCGTCCATCCCAGGCTAGGATATTCCTATTCCTGCTCCAGCGGAGGGTGCTACAGTCCCTCCCGATGATGTTCCCGATTCTTCTTCAATCCCAGCCTCCGGTCCCGGTATTTCTTATGGGGACCTCAGGGGAGCTATTCAGATGTTGACTCAGCTAGTGGCCTCCCAAGCCCAAAGATCACATGCTGCCCCTACATCATCTAGCGAGCAAAGGTATTCTTCAGGTTCCAGGGTCAACCAGTTTCTACGGTTATCCCCTCCAAAGTTCACAGGCACCGACCTAGAGACTGATCCTTAGGAGTTAATTGATGAGATATGCAAGACTCTTCGGGTTTTGAAGGCTACATCAGACCGAGGGGGTTGATTTGGCTTCCTATAAGTTAAAGGGAGCATCGTATTCATGTTTTGAGATGTCAGAGGGGTCCCATGGGGAAGTGAGCCCCCGGGGGAAGTGGGATGAGTTTGTTAATGACTTCATAGATCATTTCTTGCCTGCTCAGACTATGGCAGCCCGTGCTACAGAGTTCGAGGTCCCTAAGCAAGGCAACATGAGTGTGTGGGAGTACCACATGGAATTCGTGCGCCTGTCCAAATATGCCATCCACATGATGTCGATTATGGAGGCTAGAGTTTGATGATTTGTTCAGGGCCTTGGTCCCTTGGTTGTTAATGAAGCTGCTACAACTGCCTTGCATTCGGATATGAATTATGGTAAGATCGTGGGATTCCCCAGGCCACAGAGGCTCGGAAGTTGAAGACAAGAATGGAGAGGGAGAGTAGTAGTAGGGCCCGGTCAACTGGTAACCCTGGTAGTTTAGTTGGAGGAGGGAGATAAGTCCTTGGTAGAGGTTCATCAGGGCCATCTCAGTCCTATGCTCAGTCCTCATCCAGTGCCCCATCATCAGAGCACAGTTATCAGTAGGGGGGTCGCTTTGGACCAGGTTCAGATAGCAGGAGGTTTCGTTAGTTGGATAGTGCAGGTGGGAGGTTCCAGCAGCAACGGAGGGTCCCATACCCTAAGTGTGGGAGGTCTCATAATGAGCATGTTACTTAGATATACTGGTGTGCTATAGATATGGAGAGAGAGGCCATATCCAGCGAGACTTCCGTGCACCCAGTCAAGGCACTGATAAGGGTACTACTCGACTATCCAGCTCTTCAGCCGCTACATCTTCAGCACGCCCACCAGCTCTAGCAGGGCGCGGTACAGTTAGGGGTGGAGCACGGGGTCGACAGGGACCCAATCAGTTCTATGATTTGAGTGGTCGCCAGAGTGCGGAGGCTTCCGCATATGTTGTCACAAGTATTCTGACTGTTCAGTCACATGATTTTTATGCTCTTATTATCCTGGGTCTTCTTTTTCATATGTTACTCCATTTATTTCTTCCATTTATGAATAGAACCCGAACAACTTCACGAGTAGTTCTTTGTGTCGACTCTGGTTGGTGATTCCATTACAGTCGTGCGAGTTCATAGGAATTGTGTTGTCACGGTGCGTGGTTGGGATACCAAGGCCGATATTATTGAGTTAGAAATGGTAGATTTTGATGTAATTATGGGGATGGATTGGCTCTATCTGTGCTTTGCTAAACTCGACTGCCGAACCAGGATTATGAGGCTTGAGTTTCCTAATGAATCAGTTATCGAGTGGGAGGGGAATAATGTTGTTCCAAGAGGTAGATTTATTTCCTACCTTAAAGCCTCAAAGATGATCAGAAAATGGTGCATCTACCATTTGGTCTGGTTTGCGGACACCACTTCAGAGGTGCCTGCTCCCGAATCTGTGCCTATTGTGAATGAATTTCTTGAAGTATTTCCGGATGAGCTTCCTGGGATCCCACCAGATAGAGATATCAATTTCGGGGTTGATGTATTTCTAGATACGCAGCCAATATCTATTCCACCTTACGGAATGGCGCCGACAGAATTGAGAGAGTTAAAAGAGCAATTGAAAGATCTACTAGAAAAAGGTTTCATTCGGCCAACTGTATCGCCTTGGGGCGCACCGGTTCTTTTTGTCAGAGAGAAAGACGGATCGCTTTGGATGTGTATTAATTATCGGCAGCTCAACAGGGTCACTATGAAAAATAAATACCCATTGCGTCGGATAGATGATTTTTTTGGTCAGTCGCAAGCTGCTAGGTTCTTCTCAAAGATTGATTTGCGGTTCTGGTATTACTAGTTAAAAATCAGGGAGCGGGATGTTCCTAAGACTGCCTTCAGAACTCGATATGGGCACTTCAAATTTCTAGTAATCTCTTTTGGGCTAACCAACGGCCAACAACTTTTATGGATATTATGAACCGGGTTTTCAAACAGTTTCTTGACTCCTTTGTGATTGTCTTCATTGACGACAACCTTGTTTATTCGGGAAGTTAGGAAGATTATGCTACTCACCTCAGGGAAGTTCTGCAGACTCTTCATCAGTACCAGTTGTATGCAAAATTTTCAAAATGTGAATTTTGGCTAGAACCAGTCTCCTTTTTGGGCCATGTTGTTTCTAGGGAAGGGATTCGGGTAGATCCCCAAAATATTGCAGAGGTAAAGGATTGGCCTAGGACAATGACCTAGAGAGAGATTCGTAGTTTCTTGGGTTTGACTGGGTATTATCAGAGGTTCGTGGAGGGATTCACTACCCTGTCCTCCCAATTGACTAAGCTGACGCAGAAGGCTGTTAAGTTCCAGTGGTCCGATGCTTGTGAAAAAAGTTTTCATGAATTGAAATTGAGATTGACTATGGCACCGGTGTTGTTGACCTTGCCAGAGGGTATAGAGGGATTTATGGTTTATTGTGATGCTTCAAGGGTTGGTTTGGGGTGTGTGTTGATGCAGTGCGGGAAGGTTATAGCATATGCTTCTAGACAGCTCAAGAATGACGAGAAGAATTATCCGACGCATGATTTGGAGCTCACAGCGGTTGTGTTCACATTAAAAATTTTGCAGCATTATCTTTATGGGGCCATATGGATGTGTTCTCAAACCACAAGAGTCTTCAATATTTATTCAACCAAAAGGAGTTGAACTTAAGGTAGCAGAGGTGGTTAGAGTTTCTCAAGGATTATGATATGAATATTTTGTACCATCTAGGGAAGGCGAATGTGGTAGCCGACGCTCTTAGTCGTAAATCCATGGGAAGCTTGGCTCATTTGGAAGCAGTTCAGAGGATTTTGGCTCGGGAGGTTTATCAGTTGGCTAGTCTGGGGGTCTGTCTTTCGACCTCAGACGAAGAGGATGTTGTGGTGCGTAATGGAGAAGAATCTTCACTTGTAACGGAAATCGAGGAAAAGCAATTCAGAGATCCATAATTGGTACAGTTGAGAGAGGCAAATATGAATCATAAGACTACAACATTTTCACACAGCAATGATGACGGTGTTTTGCGGTGCCAAGGAAGGCTGTGTGTTCCGGACGTGGATGATCTTAGGGAAAAGGTAATGGCAGAGGCTCACAATTCCAGGTATTCAGTACATCCAGGTTCTACGAAGATGTATCATGATCTCAAAGAGATTTATTGGTGGAATGGTGTGAAGAGGGGTGTGGTGGACTTTGTGGCTAGGTGTCCGAATTGTTAGGAAGTGAAGGCCGGGCATCAGAGGCTCGGTGGGTTGGCACAGCTTATGGAAATACCAATGTGGAAATGGGAGAGGATCAATATGGACTTTGTGGTAAGGTTACCCCGCATTCCACGTAGGTTCGACTCTGTTTGGGTAATAGTGGATCGGCTCACGAAATTAGTTCACTTCTTTCCAGTCAAGTCCATCGATACTGCGGAATAGTACACTCAGTTGTATATCAAGGAAATAGTCAGACTCCATGGAACTCCAATATCTATTATCTCGGATCGAGGGGCCCAGTTCACAGCTAAATTTTGGAAGAAATTTCAGCAAGGTTTGGGTACGCAGCTAAATCTCAACACAACATTCCATCCACAGACTGATGGGCATGCAGAGATGACCATTCAGACGCTTGAAGATATGTTACGGGCTTGTGTATTGCATTTCAAGGGTAGCTGGGATGATCACTTGCCGCCTATAGAATTTTCTTATAATAACAGTTTGCAAGCTAGTATTCAGATGACCCCATTTGAGGCATTGTACGGAAGGAGGTGTAAGTCTCCGATTCGATGGTTCGAGGTTGGCGAGGTGGAACTGTTTAGGACCAGATCTTGTGCACCAAGCTATGGAAAAAGTTAAGGTCATTCAGGAAAGGATTAAAATGAGTAATGCGGTTCAGGAAGAAAGGGAAATTGAGTCCAAAGTATGTCGGGCCATATAGGATTGCTCAAAGGAAAGGACGGGTGGATTATATGTTGGAATTGCCCCCTGAAATGTCATTAGTGCACCCAGCATTTCATGTGTCCATGTTGAAGAAGGTGATTGGGGATCCATCCGTAGGTAGATAGGCCAAATTACAAAGGAAACTCTTGTGAAATTTTCAGAAAATATCGGAGTTAGTAAAAATTTGGCGGTTGGCTTATTTTATGTTTTTCATACTCCAATGATTCCCCGGTCCTCATTCGAGGACGAATGATTTTAAGTGGGGGAGAATGTAAAGACCCGTAAAATTTCATGCCTAAAAATAATGCCCAAATAGGTTCACGTGTTGTTATAACTGTAGAAATTCTTAAAACGGACTTTTTTTGAGTAAAAAGTACCCCGAGACTTAAAAGAAAAAAATTTCCAGAATTGCGCAGGTCTGCGGTCCACTATGCGATCACAGATCAGGTATGCGGACCCTATAGTGGTCGCATACCCGGACAGTTTGTTGTCCATTTTGAGGATAGCTATGTGGCCTAGAATGCGATCGCATTTCATGCATGCGGGCCTCATACTTTTCGCATTCTTGCACCTTGACTTTTGCGGAGGGAGTTATGCAACGCACTATGCGATCGCATAACAGGTATGCAGACCGCATAGTGGCCACATACCTGGTAGTCTACTTTTCTTTTTGGCCCATTTGAGGGCCAATTATGTGATAGGCAAGCGGACTGCATAACAGGAATACGATCGCATTCCTGGCCGCATTTCTGCTTCGGGATACCCGACCCCCAGTTCATTAAAACACATCCCCTTTTCATTTTAAGCTCATTTTCTGATAAATAATAGAAAGTAGAGAGTGGGCTCTAGAGAGAGAGAGAGTCCAACTTCATCCAATTTGTTCCTCCAACACTACTCAGACCTGGAATTGATCAAGTAGGACACCATATTCCCATCAACCTAAATTTCCAGATTTTTGTTAAAATGAAACATGGTTAGGTGAATTCATGAAGATAAGGGTAGGATCCTTGCATGCATGTAACCAACTAATCATAATCAAGTAAAAGGAAATGGGTTAGAGTAATCTTTCACTAAAAAGAGGCCAAGCTATCTAAAAGAACACTTAGTGTTTGCTATAATGTTCAAGTGGGTTCAAGACATGATCATTGTTCCTAATTCTAAGTTAAATTATGCCACATTGTGAACTAGATTGAAGGTGTTAGAAGGTCCGGTGAATTGTGGTAGAAATTAAGGAAAAATCTCAAATCAAGGTATGTATGGCTAACTTTAATTTTTGTAGAGTTACCTTGTTGGTGTCTGAGTACACGGTATGAAATTCTTGCTTGAGCATATGTGAATTGTTTGTCCTGCTGTGTTGAGTTGTACGAATTCATTCTCTGGTTTTCTTAAGTCAATTACCATGATAATTGAGATTATGAAGGGTGATTCGTTGTGCTTATCCTACCATATTTGTAAAGCTCGTTAAATGTTGAATACATCGGTATGAGGGGATGTGCTTCAAAATGAAAGAAATGATAATGAAATAAAGTGTTGAATATATCCAAGTGCTAAATGTTGTTTAGTAAATAATGAAAGTAAATATGGGCTGATTTTATTGAGTTAAATGGTTGTGGCAACACCATATATGAATTGCTGATTGGTAAGGATTATTGTGCCTTGATTTCACATAGTTGTTGGTTGATATGAACTTATGTTCTTCATGATAAAGAACCTTGTGAGATAATTGTTGGTGATTGTTGTTATGGAATGGGAACGTACGCTGGGATCGGGTTGCGCACCGCAATATGAAGTAATAAGGGTGGAGAGGTAATAAGGGTGAGGTGAAAATGTACGGCGGGATCAGGTTGCATGCCGCAACAAATGAGAAATTGAAACAAGTTACTGTGAAATCTCCATTTGCGGTTTTCTATATACTTGTATGGACTTGTGTGGTTACCCTAACTTCTTTCTAATTGTGTATTATTTGATTCTACTTGGAATAAACTTGGTTCATACATGCTTGTACTATTCAATTGTACTAACGTCCCTTTTGCCGGGGGCGCTACATCTTTTATATGGATGTCGGTGGTTCCATAGCAGGTAGCTCACACTGCCGATAGTGGTGTTTCCCTTAGTACCGTCAGCAGATCCGGTGAGCCCCACTTCCTCTCGGGGCCATGTGTAGTCTACATCATGTTTTTGTACATGTTATGTCTTTTAAGGTTTATCCGGGGCCTTGTTGTCGGAAAGTATTGTGTAAACCCTTAGTACTCTTACATGATCCGTAGACATGATGTGGGTTGTACATATATGTATTTTGGGCGGTAAATATGTTCACTAGTAATCATGGTCCGAATCAGAATTATTGTATGTTTTGTGATTATCAAATGTGGAAATGATAAAGGATAATATGAACCCAAGTAGTAGATTCATGCTTAAACTCTAAATTGCTATTTCATGTGGAATAATGTATATTATAAACACGGGGTGATGCGTTGGGTAGGAAAGGCAATCCAGGTCCACTTGACCGGGATCATCCGGTTGGGCGCCGGTCTCGTCCCTCGGTTTTGGGGCGTGACAATGCTACATGTTACTTATCTTTACCCGTAAAACGGTACAATTGAGTTCATAGGATGGTTTATAGAAAAAACGATTTTATATCAAAATGATAAATAAATTAAATTTAAATTATAAGACGATGTTGAAATTAAAATGAATAGCACGTAGCCTGGTCTCGGGAGCAAGGCTTCCAAAGACAGGGATAGGAATAATATTAGACAAAAAATAAAGTGTTATTTATCTTGGGAAGAGTGCGCAACATCAACTTTTCCAGATATTTCGTGTGTTACAATAGTTGTTGAAGACACTATTTATATTTATACATAGGGAACAAAGTCCTAGGATTAAGCCCCTCTTAGATGACAATAATGGGGTCAAGTGATGAATATGTAACGGCAGGTCATGAATATGAAAAATATCTATAACGACTGCGTATTTAATATTGAGGAATATTCTTCATTGAACGTCATCTGGTGACAAATATTTGTTTGCTCCCGTTGATAATTTTCCATTTGGGATCTACTTGATGCCAACCGAAGCCATTTTCCTCAGTCTTAGTTTCCACTTGCTTCATCTTCCGTTTTCCCTGGTTCCAAGTTTCACTCTATCGTTCGAGCATTTAATGTAAAGAAATTTTACTCAATACATATAGTCCCCCTGCTTTCTGGTGGCGCATCTTTGAGTCACTAGGATGTTGGTGAAGATTCCTTTCTTGGCACGCAATTTTCTGAACCTTTCTGAAAAGTTTTTAACGCTTGATAAGACGTACATCTCCTAACATTTAATACCCGGACACATGTTATCTAGGATTTAGCAATATTTTTACTGGTTCTCGAGGTAATCATAACCATGTTTTTAGCCACATATAACTTTACTTATACGTCTCATTCTATCTCTTCAACCACTATTACCTTCATAAACTCTCTCAACTTCTTTGCTTTTAACTTCCATCTAGTCCTCCCACGGTGAGCACCATCATCCCTAAGCATCTCAACATTGCCAAAGACTTTGAAGAGAAGTTCCCTACCTCAAACTCTTGAACTTAGGTTGTTGGTAAATATCCTTCTTCTATTCGTCATTCAAGTATTCCAACCGTGAAGGAGGACTTTTACTGCCACGACCTAAACATCATTACTCCTGATCTGGTGGAGCATGTAACCTTCACTAAGAAGGGTTTTACGTATGTTTACATGTATCCCTTCACTTTGGATCAATTTTCTTTGAGCGTGAGACTTGACCCTGTGATTTTGGAACTGTGCCATCGGTACTAGGTTTTCTTGGCACATGTGGGCCCTTCGGTGTGGTGAATGCTAGCCTTTCTACAATGGTTGTGCCAGGAAATGAAGGAGTCGCTCACTTTGGATCATATGATAAATCTCTACTATCCCAAGATCTTTTGTGGGGGAATAATAAATTTTTGTAAGCATGGACACCATGCTTTTCTTACCTATATGGATGATGATAAAAACTATCGATGGATGGAGTGGTTTGACGTCATTGCCACCAAGGATATCCCCTCGGCCACAACTTCATCCTTCCCTGAATCCTGGACTCGTTCACGTAAGTTTAAATTGAAAGTTCATTTCTTTCCCAGAAAATATGTTGCTTCATGTTAATTATAACCCTTCTTCATTCATTATTTTCAGCAATTCGGTGGACACCATTAATAGTTGAAAGCCTTGATCAGTGCATCCAGAAGATTTTGGACATCACTACACCAGAGACCCGCCGGTGGAATGAATTGGCCACAAAATACGGGTTGAGGGTCAAGAACCATGATAAACTTATTCTGCCTTCACTTTATATTTGTACATAAGAAAACTGGCTAACCCTAAATTTTTGTTCTATTCAGATCTCTCTCAGGGTTCTGTCTCCATCCTTGAGGAGGATGTTTAGGTCGTGGCAGTCATAGTCTGTGAGGTTGTCAGAGGAAGCACTCACCTGAACTGGTGCCCTCGGGTCTGCTTCCGATACATGTGCTTCTTCTCGGAGTTCCCGTCCAGAGAAAAATCAACCAAAAAGGCGACATTCTTCCTTGGCCAAGGTTAAAAATAAGAAAGTTAAGAAAGTCGTGCCTGAGCCAGTTACAATCACAGTGGTTATTAACGACGATGTGGAAGCTAGTGATGAAAGGGCTTACCTAAAATGGAGACAACGACCTTCATCAGCTCAACAGAATGATCAGCCTGAAGAGCTTAGAACCCCCACCGAGGATGATGACCCGAGCGCTCTGGCAAGAATTTGACTTAGTAGAGAGTGATGATTCTCCCTTTCTTATTTTAGTTGATGCTCCAGGTACTATGCGGACGAGTACCAGGCCTCTTCCACCTTCGGTTGGTGAGCAAACAACAAGCAGCACTGCTTTTCAACCTACGACACCATCATATTCATCTCCTTCCACGCCGACCATACCTTCATCACCAGCAACTACTATATCTCCACGCCTGTCATAGGCACCTAAGAAGAGGATGTCCCTCGTCCCTAGTCCCCTGTCCATTTTCGCTCGGATGGTATGTTGAACAAGCGATTCTTTTAATTTTTAGGTTTTCAAGAAATTTTGTGACCTTGGAGAATATGAATTTTGGCCCATTGTCACAGGAAATCTCTTCCGGTATTCCCAACCGGCAAATTATGTGTTCCCATATTAAATCAACCACTTCGCGCTCGCCAATTTTTTGGTAAGGATCTCCTTCAACCCACTTAGTGAAGTAATAAGTTAAATTAAAATAAACCTTAACTTCCTGGGAGCTAGAGGCAACAGTCCATTATATCAATCCCCTTTTTCATGAATGGGCATGGGATAGTACCAAATGCAGCAGTTCTTCCGGTTGGTGTACCGAAAATGCATAAGGTTGACACTTGTCACATTTTTGAATGAATGCCTTCGCATCTTGTTCCATCTGAGGCCAGTAGTATGCAGCCCTAACTAATTTTAGGATCAATGAATCTGCAGCTGAATCATTCCCGCACTTTCCTTCACGAACCTCTCTCATTGTAATTACCCTCTGAGGCTCCTAAAAATGGCGCCTACAGGCCTTGGAACGATCTTCTGTATATCTGTCCTCCCTAGAAGTTTTAATGAGCTGCTTTGGTGCGGAGTGCCCAGGATGCCTTCGGGTCTTCGGGCAGCTTGTCGCTCTCAAGGTAGTCAATAACCTCATTCCTCCCGTCCCATACTAGGATGGTGGTATTTACTTCATACTAACCATCCACATCCAGTACCGAATGCACGAGCTGAATGATAATACTAGAATTTGATCCCTTAATTTCCGTGGATGATCCCACATTGTTTAATGCATCCGCTTCTGCATTTTATTCTCTCGGGATGTCGATGATCGACCATTCCCTTAACTGTACAAGAAAATATTTCACTTTCATCACATACTAATGCATGCGCTTCTCTTTGGTGTCAAAGATTCCATATACTTGATTTATCACAAGTTGGGAATCACATTTTATTTCAATGACCTCGGAATATAGCCCCTACACCAGTTTGAGTCTTGGAATCAAAACCTCAAACTCGACTTCATTGTTAGTCAAGGGAATAGTTTTTATGGCATGCCTCAAGATTTCTCTTGAGGGAGTGATTAATAGCACCTTGAGCTTGAACCTGTTCATGTTTGAAGCTCGGTCTGTGAATAATGTCCAAACTCCTGATGTCGTTTCCGATACCATCACCATTTCTTTTATGGATAAAGGCAGTAACCCGAGACTAAAATTGACCATGAAGTCGGCCAAAACTTGTGATTTGATAGCAGTCCTCAGCTTATATTCAATATCAAATTCAATGATTTCAATTGACCATTTGGCCAGTCGACCTGGAAACTCAGGTTGGTGAAGGACATTTCGTAGAGGAAATTTTTTCATCACGGTTATTGGGTGGGGCTGAAAATGTTGCCTAAACTTTCTAGTGGCGACTACAAGGACTAAGGCTAGTTTTACGAGGTACGGATAATGATTTTCCGCTTCCGATAAAATTTTGCGAACATAATAGATAGGATATTGCGTACCTTTGTCCTCCCGATTAGAACGACATTTATCACTACCTCCGAGTCTGCTAATTATATTAGTAATTGTTTGCCTTCCTCCGCTTTTGATAGTAATGGAGGTCCCCGTAGATAGCGTTTCAGGTCTTTTAAGGCCTACTGGAATTCTAGAGTCCATTCGAAGTTCTTCTTCTTCTTCAGAAGTGATGACATTTTCTCAAAGACCGAGAAATGAATATGCTTAGAGCGGCCAATTTTTCGGTTGGCCTTTGAACATCTTTCACACTTGTCAACTGGTCTGGAATGTCCTCGATGGCTTTAATCTTATGGGGATTGACTTCGATCCCCCTTTTGTGACACCAGGAAACAAAATAATTTACAAGAGCTAACTCCGAATGCATACTTTTCTGGGTTGTGCTTCACGTTGTGCTTCCTTATGATGCCGAAGGTATCCTGAAGGTGTTTTAGATGGTCGTATACATTCAAAGACTTGACTATCATATCATCTATACACACTTCTATTGTTTTCCCTATTTGCTTTTCGAAAATATTGTTCACGACCCTATGATAAGTGGCTCTGACATTTTTAAGCCCGAAGGGCACCATATTTTAGCATTATGTGCCAAAGCTGGTTAAGAACGATGTTTTCTCCTAATCCTTTGGGTTAATATTAATTTGACGTTAACCAGAATATGCATCGACAAAACTCATCAACTCGTGTCTGGTCGTTGCATCAACAATTTAATGAATGTTTGGCAGCGGGAATGAGTCTTTTGTGCACATTTTATTCAGATCTTTATTATCTACCCATATACAAACTTTAGTATTCTTTTTCGTAACTACTACTATGTAAGCCAGCTAGTCTGGATACTTATTGACATGATGTCGAGCAATCGAGTTACCTCTTCATTAACAAACATGTTTCTTGACCTCAGCAATATGGAGCTTCTTTTCTTTACCAGTGGGATGCGTGGGTCGATGGGTAGCTTGTTCACGGCCACATCTCGAGGGACACCTATCATATGCGCGTGTGACCATGAAAAACAATCAACGTTAGTTTTAAGAAATTCAATCAATCCTGACCTGAGCTCGGGGTTTAGTATTGTCCCCAAGTGAAACTTACTCTCCAGAAATTTTGTGAATAATGCCACTTGTTCGTGTTCTTCAGCTGTGGACTTGGTCGCGTCCGTTTCTTCTAGTACCTAAAAGATTATTGGCACTTGGTGGGATTCCGACGGCTCCTCCCCTATGTCGCCTTTGTTCGTTTCGTGAGTAAGTGTCGGTTCCTGTAATTTCTATGCCTCGTGTTCCTCACCTTTAATGATGGAAATCGAGTCCGCATTCTTCTCCCTTGCCATTGTTTATCTCATATTCTCTCTATAGTTGGGAATTTCAAAAGTTGGTAGTATGTTGATGGTACGACCTTTATCCTACGTAGTCATGGTCCTCCAAAGATTATGTTGTATCACATGTCGTTGTCTACTACTTAAAATAAGGTAGTATTCATATCGAATTACCGAGATTACCGATAAAGGTTCGTACAAACTCGAATCAGGAAACGGTGCGTTGCTACCAAACAACTAGATTGTGACCCACATAAAATGATACTATTGCTAATGTACGACCTCGTTCATTCTTCCTTTTTTATATATTGCAAATTCGACTCACACTTGCAGGAAACAACCAAGGGATGATGTAGTTGTTAGTCCTTTTGTTTAAGCAAATCCACTAGGCAGGTGCCTAGGGCTAGTTTTATGAATAGTAAAAAGAAAAAAAGAACCACATATGAATAGTACAAATAAGGGGGACAATAGTACCAGTATTTTTGCCTCTATGCCTTGGCTATATAATCACTCCTATGTGCCTCACATTTCCATATATGGCAGCCTCATGTAGAGGATAATGGTGTAGCTGCCGGCAAAGTCTCACGAGGGCATATAATCTCAGAGCCATTTGTGGGTATTTTCCCAAGGTCATAGGACATAAGCAAACAACTATTGGGTAAACCTTACCTTACTTATCCTAATAAGGCATGAAATAGCATCACCTACTAACATGCATGTAAAAAGAAAGAACTAGAGAGTACTAAGTATTCTATGATGATCACAGAGTTTATAACATACTCTGTGATGATACTACATAAGACTATACTAATGTGATGATAAAATATAAATATGTAGAAGTAACAATGTTGCTGTTTCTTCCCTAACCTTGTGATATCTTCAATTTATAGAATCTTGTCTTCTTCATCATCTCTCTTCAAAATGTCTTCAAATTTCATGCTTTCTTTTTTGAACGATTGGAATTTGTTGCCATAGTTGGGAAAACCTATTTTTGTTTGGCAAATCTCATTGGAATTCGCCTTATGTTTGCATCTTCACGCACCTTGTCATCCCAACTTTTTTCTCTTGTATGTGTCTTCTTCCTTTTTCCACTATGCATAGGTGATAAATCATCGTTTCTTGCTACCTGTGCCCAGTATTGATTTAAAATATCATCTTCCTCGCCCTCTTCGTATGTATCTCTGGCCATATTCACTGGATGTGGCATGCCTTGATTCAAACCTTGTGTCATCAATGTATTTCCATCATGTATATTAGCCACCATTGACTGGTTTGATTGTATTGCTATGTCATGCACCTTATTCCTGTTCTTGTTCACACCACCAGTGCTAAACATAGTCGGATTACACAGATTTTTATATTTGGAGCTTACCATCGCATCCAATAACATTATTTCCTCCAAACTAATATCTGGAGTAATTGAGTTGTGTAGGTGGTGTCCCTTTTTTATACGCTTGCACGACTGACTTTAGAGTGCTTTCAATTTATTGTTTGTTGTTATGGGTTTAATACTTCTTCATGTCGATCATCCACACAACTGGCAGCAATATTGTTCATACTTAGCTGTTGTTGCTGCCCAGATTGCTTAGCTACTTCCACTATCATCCAACTAGCTTCAGTTGTATTTGCTCCATTACGATGTTGCCTCGACAAAGGAACAAAATCTGATGCCTTAACATTAAGCTTGCTGCTTGAGCGTAACTATGAAGAGATGCTAATTTTAGGCAAAGAAAGTTAGCCCCCTAATAACCTCTCTTCTTCGTCACTTTCTTGATCATCTTCCTCAATTGAATCCCCAGCAAATTCAGCACCCCAGTCTTCTTCACCATCATGCTCCCATTGTTCTTCCCAAATCTTGGATATAATTTCCATTTCCCTCACATTTTCTTTGATAATTTTGTTATTATTTCATGTGGAAAACATCAATTGTCAAGGATCACCAACATGCTCTCCACAAGACTCCAATGACTGTGATGGTACTTCAAAAACTTAAGTGTTCAATGAAACCAAAGGTTGTTTAATAATTGTTCCACGTGAGGGTTAGAAAAATGCAGTGTAGGAGCATTAGAGTTGTGTACTTGTTTGCCCGTTAGCTCCTCCGCCACATTTTTTCTTTGAGGTATTTGGTCGAGCATTCAAATACTTAGCTAAATTCCCACTGTACCGAGGTTATTTGCCACTAGTGTAACATGTTATTAACTCCTTGGATATCCCATTATCCTTTTAAACCAGTTGCATCACCTCCAGCATCTCCATCAACTGCCAGAATCTCGAAGGAATTTACATTGGACACAAGGTTAGTGTCATTTGGTCGAACACCTTGGTTCTGGTGTTTTGGTGAGAGTCCTTTCATTGTAGGAGATTTTCTAGGGGTTACCATGTTCCAAATTTCTCCTTTTTCGTTTAGATCCTCACCCTTACATTCAACCTTTGCATGCCCAGCCTTATATTCCAAAAACACGCCCGTATTTCTTCTCTCTTCTACTCCAAAGGCCTGGGTCTCACCATTATTAGTGACCACTGGTGCTGCACATTGCCTAGTCACTTTATTGCCTAAATTATGTACCTTACCTTCAGTTGCAACATGTGGAACCTTATCATCTGAATCCTGCCCCTTATCACCTTGATCACCATCTACCTTGGTCTCAATTTGCATAGCTGGATTAGCTCGATCAAGACCAGCCTCTGGGCCTGCTTCAGTTGACAAAGCATTTGTATCCTTAGTAGAGTGCAACTTATCATAAGCTTTTAAAACTATGTTAACTGCATTGAGAATCGTTTCTAAGGCTATTTTAGTAGGGACATCACGTGAAGGTTTAGTTGGACCCTTATCAACCATTAGTCCTAAAAGCACGTGTTGCACTTTTTTTTTCCTTGAACATGTTTTGTCCCAAATGGGTTTTCGGCAAGGTTTTAACAAGGCAAAAGTGGATCGTGCTAACTTTATGTCGAAGAATGATTTTTTAATTAGAATCAATGGTCACATCAGCAGTACCCGGGCCCTCTTAAAGATCGTCCTCGAATACTATGGGCCATCACCCTTGAGTTAAGATTTCTAACAAGGAAGGAAATTTTGTTCTTGAACAGTCTAGGCTCATTGGTTATGATTTATTATAAGGACCGACTGTGAAATAACCGTGCCTGCATAGAATGCCTAAGCCATGATACAAACTTTTACACACTTATAATCTTTTATATTACGTACAGGAATGAAAGAAAGTTTCTACCTTGCTCATACACATTTTGTTCCTTAAGAGCATTACATTTGGTTCATTGAGAATATCGAGCCCACTGGCCGCCTCTATCTGGATATAAAAGATTTACCCCACTCGGGGACTGTCATCCAAGACATATTCGGATGACTCAGGCTATCGAAGCCCAGAGGTACAAAGCCTATTAGGAATTGCCTGAACATAAAAGGCTATGACTACCCCAATTCGGGGACTGTCGTCCAATACAAAATCGAACGACTCGGGCTATCAAATCCTGTAGGATCAAATCCTATTAGGTATTATGCCAACGTGAGAGGCTACAACCACCATAAAAATTGTTAGGAGAAGTCCAAAGTCCGTTATCAAAACATAAGCCCAATAAACAAAACCCCAAACCTGTTCAAAGTTTACCTTTGACAAAGATATATTCTTAAAAACTTTAAACAAGCATCTTGGGGAAAGATTTCGGTAACCCCGAGCCCCTATAAGTTTTGATAAAAGATCGCACCAAAGACAGGTCTTATTCAGACCTCTGAAAAATGACTTATTGCAACATTTGATTTCGTGCTAAGGCATTTGAAATCTTTGCAAGTGAGAAAAGATTCTATAGACAATGGACTCGAAAATTGACGATAGGAAAAAAGACTTTATATACATTCCAAGTCTCATAAGCCATCAGTGGCTTCTCCATCTTCGGGTTCGTCGGAGCCCTCAAGACTTTTTCACTCTCAATTTTATCCAACTTCTTGTCCTCGACCTCGAGCCTCTTCGACCTCAACCGACAGATCAAAACGTCAGGAATAGATATCCTCGAGGGTCTCCCTTCGAGACAACTGCTTTACGTACTCAACAGTGCCTTTCAGGCGGGCCTCGGCTGCTTCAACATCATCCTTATACTGGGATACCATCTCTTCAGCATCAGCCCTGGGTTTTTCTCACTTCGACCTCATTTTTTGAGCTCCTTTCCAAGGGCATCCCGTTTAGCAATGGCCGGGCCCAATTGAGCTTGGAGGTCATCGTTTTGTCGAGCCTGTGCGTCATCCTACTCTTTCACCACTCGAATTAGAATCTCTACCGATGCCAACTGCTCTTGAGTGGTCTCTTTCTCTGAATCCAGCGGGTCTATTTTTCCCTTCCAAACAACGGCTATGGCCTGGACCTCATTCATTTCAACCTGTAGTTGGTCAATGCGATCAATCTTCTACTGAACCTGCAAGGTTTGGTCATTAGTTTTCATGACTAAGTCCTCATAGCTAAATTCGGGCAAGGGTATTACCATTAGAATGGGCCTCCCAGTGGCCCCTCGAGAGTTTACGTCATGAATGCTCTAAATAAGGCATCTGTGAAAAAAATGCCCTCAATCAACTCATTTAGCCGAGGGATAGCATTTGGTACTCGAGCGAAGGCTGCACCACTAAAAATACTAGTGAGAAAATAGGATATGAAGGTAAAATAACGTTCAATAGGAAACTATACTTACAAGATATGTTCAACTTCTCTGGGAACGGCATGAGTTCAAGAAGAACCAACTCTTCGGTCTTCACCCAAAGAGGCATCCTGGCAGCCCCAGTCCCGGTCCTTATCGATACTCGAGAGTGGGGCTTTGCTAGCCCGGTGTGTGAGCTTTATTAGTCCCCCTTCCCCTCAGAATATTCGGGGACTGCAAACACGGAGTAGGTGATATATAGTGAATCGACGAGATTCAGTCTTGTTCATGAAGTAACAAAGGAGGATCATGATTCTGCATAGTGACAGGTGGATTTGAATGAGGCATGCTTCATAACTCTTGTAGAAATAAAAAATAATTGGGTCCATTTGACCCAACATGAAGGGATAAATGTAAACACTTAGTTAACCCTCCACGTGGGTAGTGATGGCGTCCACAGGCTCGGGTACTACTACGTCGTTATTAGCCCAGTTGTAGTCCTCCCGGACCGTGGGGAGGACGTATTCAGTAATGGATCATATATATCTTGATATTCCTTTACACCGATGAGGGCTTCTCAACCATAAAGTGATTGTCAAATAAACAACCCCCGGAACGAACATTTTCAAGGGAGGCTCGACAGCAGGTTCATCAGTAGTCGCGTTAGGAGCAGATCTCTCAAGGACGACCACATCGGGAGTGCTCCCATCGATTTTAGTGGTAGCTTGTGAAGAAGAATAAGAAACGACTTTTAGGGGAATAGATTTGGTAGTTTTAGCCATTGTTATCTAGAAAAGGCTTGAAATTTTTGGAGAAAGGTTGAAAGATGAGAGGTCAGGTGTACTTATTAGGGTAGAAAATAAGTAAAAACTTTCAGCTTATTGAGAAGTTTTGAATAACGGAGGTTAAAATATTAGAGTGTGAAGAAGGGTAGTGATATCATGAACACTTGAAGATAGAATCTTTGTCAACAGGTAAAAAATGAATGAATGAGGAAAGTATTTATAGAGTTTTCGCCCCGTTTTGCATCCAAGGATGTCCTCTTGATGGTTGACGCGTGTTTGAAGTCATTATGACACGACTGACAGGGTGTTTTGGATTCTTTGTCATTTCTGTCATGGCATATTGGAGAAGGAATCGAAATGCATATATCATTTCCCGTCATTTCCGTAAAATTATTCTCTGAGAGACGAGCGGACTATCTATATACTAGTGAAATTGAGCTCTTTGGATGCCTTGGTTCTCGATAAAGTAAGCATAGCAGACATTTGATTATAAGGAACTGGAATCGGGGCAAGGAGCCCCTCTAGTCGGGGTTCAGGCTAAACAGCTACCCTCATACAAATTGGGGCCACGTCCCCCAGGTGCTATTCGAACCCCAAAACTTTTTAGAGTGTTACCAGAAAATCAAGCACAAAACACAAAGGGTCGTGACATCCGTTCCCAGTCGAACGTCACAGCATGAATCCCGGCACGTATCGGCAGAAAATCAGTGATTAGTAAAACGAAAGATTTTTACCTCTTTTGGAATTGTACTTAGTGTAAAACTCCTCTATTATATAAAGGGGTGTCTAACTATTCATTAAAAACATTGCAACACGCATTTCAAGCCAATATACTCTTATTTTCTCTGTTATTCAAAGTTCATACTTCATCCATCAATTCTTCATTATTGTGAGCCCAGGATTGAAGATAGGCATTTCACTAAAGTTGTTATTGAGTCTAGGATCAATCACCTTAATTGGTTTGACAATTTATGATGTCCTTTGTCTCTCTATTCTAATGCAATTTATATTTGTGTTGAATTAATCCACGTATCCTTAAAACTACATATAAGTTTAGTTGTTATCCATTTTTTTAGGGTAGATATAAACAAGAATCAAATGTCATTTTCTCAATACGGTAACATTTATACTCAACTCGACGTTAAAACCTAAAGCAATCTCCATACAACCCAAACTTATCCAAAACTCATCAGAATCCAAGCAAACTTTGAGGACATGTCCAAAATCATCATACAAACTTATTGGAATAATCAAAAAACTAATCTCGAGTCTGTTTACCCAATAGTCAAACCTTTATCAACTCTTCCAACTTAAAGCTTCTAAAATGACAATCAATCCTCTGAATCAATCCCGAACCGCTCGAAAACCGAAACCAACCATACACGCAAGTCATAATACCTAATTTGAAGCTACTCAAAGTCTCAATCCATCGAATGGAACACTAAAGCTCAAAACGACTAGTCAGGTTGTTACGTTATCCCCCACTTAAAGATATGTCCGTCCTCAAACATGCTAAGAGTCTTTCCAAACAATCAAATCGCTATATACCCTTACTATTCTCATAACCATGGGTGATACCATGTTACCCCAATCCATGTAAGCCCGACAATCTCACCTAACAGAGGATTCTAACTTCAGCCTTAGTCTATAAACCTTAAAATCCAAAACCCCAACATCTAGAATTCATTAATGACCTGATTCTTGCATCTATGCACCGTATAACTCCGAAAAAGTTGTATCAATCCATAACCATATCTCAAGACATAATCACATGATATACAAATAACTCAAATACTCATAACAATAACTTCCAACCGCAATAGCTTCCCCATAACCAACCTGACACTGGTAACAAACCTCATATCAACAAAACCTTGTTCTAAACCTTCATACACCCATCAGATCAACAAGTCGTGGAGCTCTCTTGCCCGATAAAAACCATAACAAAAATGTAAGCCGACTAGTGACACAATTATTGAAAACATACTGTCACGCCCTAACCTCGGGGAGCGCAACCAAAGCTCTACCAAGTCAACCAAGCCGAGCAAGGCTGGTAGATTTCCTTCTATCCAAACTCACCCATGAATAAAAACAAGATATATTTTCGTTAATTAGACAGTGAGTAGATAAAGTCATTTCGTTACTTCATTTTAAAGTCTAAAAATACACAGACTTTCAT
The DNA here is from genome assembly GCA_005239505.1 of Nicotiana paniculata. Taxonomy (NCBI): domain Eukaryota; kingdom Viridiplantae; phylum Streptophyta; class Magnoliopsida; order Solanales; family Solanaceae; genus Nicotiana; species Nicotiana paniculata. The sequence goes on from ML365699.1 coordinate 258,448, forward strand.
AGTTTGAAGTGGAACAAGTTATTCAAACACAATATAACTAGTTTGGCTTTCCCAACACCAATATACAACCCACACAATGTCTATGAAGCAACTAATAGATACAAAGGAATGCTATGATAGTGCCAGCAACAAAGCCCCGGCTATACCTCAAAACATGATACACTAGGAACAAAATATAGACGATCCCAAAATGAGATGGGGATCACCAAGTCAGTTGGGAAGAGGGTGTACCACTATCATTGATCAATGTCGCCTGTTGTGGAACCACCTGCATCAATTAAAGATGTAGCGCCCCCGGCAAAAGAGATGCTAGTACATATGGAATAACACTAGTATGTATGACTAAACAACCTCTAGGAATGAGTAATAATATAAGAAAGAACAATCCTAGAATCAATGGAAGCCTCAAACAATAACCAAACATCAAGTTAGGAAAAACATAAGTTTTCAAGTATTGTAGGTTTGGAGATCTTTAGTACCAATATACCACCGTGTATTTAGAACGTATTTTGATCAAGGCTCGATTGGCTAGGCCGTTTCAAGCAAAATCAAATTCTCAATCACTATCTCAATCACAATTTCAAGCACAATGACCACCATGTGTGCGCGTCCGATCTCGACATGATCATTAGGAACGTCACAAAGCAATGTCGTGTGGATCGACATCATCCTTTTCTAGCAATCATTTTATCCCAATTAAGGGGAATAATATTATCACATCAATCTCATCCCAAATAAGGGGAGTAATCACAGTCCATTCCTACATCGGCACATGTATTTTAGGGGTTAGGTTATTTCAACCTAGCCTTCCGCAGTGACTAATGCTACTCCCGAAAATGTTTACTAAATAAAGGACTTCATAATCTTTTACTCATCTCTTTATTTGTTGGCACTAGTGACCCCAAATGTAATGTCATTCATGGCATGTAGGCCGTATTTCATATTTCTTGTTCACCTCTTTCACTTTCAAACATCATCATGGATTATCAACAACAAGGCTATTATATTCAATACATTAAGTAAATATGTCAGTAAATAAGAGTTTTGAGCACATTAAAATTTCTTACACAATCTGGTGTAATAGATTTCATTTGAAACACGACTAGAAGTCATAACATTTTTAATATGCAACTCATACTTTGAAAACATTCCTGAAGGATAACATAACATGAGAAGAGAATTCGGATCACATATTGAACATATATCCTTTAGCACAAAACATATTCGGAATAGTTAATTTATAATGAACAATTCGGGACTTACAAAAACATCGTGCGATTCAATTCTAAGAGAGAAGTTTTTCCAGCATACCTTGATGGAGATCTTTAGTGATACTAAAACTTCCAACTACTCTTACAACTTCAATCTACATCAACATAATTCAATTGGACCAATATTAGTGAAATTTTTTAGGTTTTATGTCATTTTGGCATTTTACCAAAGACCTAGAGTGTATAGCATTCAACTACCTCTAGTAATGGTGTTTCTTCATCCAAAAATCCCTCCTTCCAACCAACAAGAGATATAATAACATCATTTATCCACTAGCTACCTTCTTAGAACAATTATAATTATCAATGAACTCATACCCACCAAATTTTACTACTCCATAAGTACTAGCTATTACTTGTTGCTCATATATTCAGTAACCATCCATACATTTAGGTTTAAGGGTTAAAGATTACTTCGTGTAGACCAAATCATTAAAGTCAACTTTCGGGGTGTTCTTGATATTTTTAAGAAATCCTATGGAATCCAATCAAAACCTTGTTGTAAGTGATTGAGAAGTGAAATCATCATAAAACACACTTAAAAATCACCTTAAGTGTGTATTCGAAGCCCTGGCCTGATGTGTGATGGAGAGAAAATCCTTAGTCTTGAAATCCATTTATTTTTCTCTCTCCCCCCTCAGGTATTAATAGGCCCAGGTACAATATTTTTCCACTGGTGGAATCCATGTGCTATAAGGCCTTAGCTCACTGGTTTGTTACAATTTTCTGCTTCCCTCATGTGGTATAGTTGCAGTATGGGAAGATAGCTCACTGTATTTCTTTAGTTTGATTGCTTTGAAATTCACATCCAAGTGTTGCCCATTATTGCAACACTCAACATTAATAAAATAATTATCCCAAAGTATCCAAATAACTTTATCTACTCAAGTAATTCCTCATGTAGTTATGGTCTACATTAATTTGTAATTCTAAGCTCTAAATTGCTCGAATTAGTTACAGAAATTCATGGAGCCTTACACATACCTTAATCAAATACGACGAACTCATTTAAGGCCCAATAACCTCACCTCATCTATTACAAGCTACTCGACCGACCTGTTGTGAAAAACTAATTTTTGACCACACTCAAATGTTATACTATTTTACTGTAAAGATTCCTTTTAGGCCTAATATTGATGTTTTAAGCTTTTATCTTACACTTAGTAGATTTTATTTAATTAAAATAAATAAATTAATAATGATAATAATACTCACATTCTTAAATTTTATATATATATATATATAAAGTTTAAAAAAAACAAACGAAAAGAATTAAAAGAAGAGATAAAACATAAACAAAAAAAAGCTAAATAATCTAAAAAAAAAAAAAACAATCCTAATTTCCCCATCCCCTCACATCACTATGCGCACACACACTTTGTTTGATTTAATTTTTAATTTTAATATATATTTTTAAAAAATGGATAAATCTTGAAAGATTCAAAAATTATTATCCTAACTACTCCCCATGATTTCCTCCTCTCAACCCCATTCTCCAACTCCAACTCCAACTCTAATTCCTATGCACATGATCACATACCACCCACATTCCCTTTATAAAATGGATATATATCACATTGAGGGGAAGAGAACGAAAAAAGAAAAAAAAGGGAAAAGGCAAAAAACAGAAAAAAGAAAAAGAGATAGCTGCCAACGTCTTCTGTTTCTTCTTCTTTTCAAAACAAAGAAATCAAAATCACAGCAACCCAGGCCATTATTAAAAAATATATTGAACAATTCCCAAATCAACTCAAAAATACTGGAAAAAAAGAAAAACAGCCTCTACTTCATTCAATATACATATATAGCAACTCCAAGTTGAGTTCAAAATTACCGTCGAGGTCACCGGGGAGAGATTCAGTCCGAGTTCTGGTTGTTGACTCGTGTGTCGACTTTTATATCCCAATGTGATAAACGTTAAAAATTTCAATTCAAGGTTCTTTCCTTAATCTCCAGTTTGTATTTGTTTTACTCTCCTTTGTTTGCGCCTATTTGTATGTTTTCTTTATAAATCACTAGTATTCCTTGGTCTTTGTTTTAGTTTTGTGGTATTTATGCTTTTCTAGACATTTTAATAGTAAACAAAAATAAGAATTATTTGTTGTATCAAAGTTTAGGTGTATCCTAGTTGGTTTCTGCTTATTCAGAATGTTCCAATTATTTTTTATTTTTTTTTTGGATTTTTTTTATTTTTCAGGTCAATTTTATATAACTTTTTTTTTAAGTTAATGATGTCACACCTCCTTTTTATACACCCCAAAGGGGGTATGGGAGTTTTTCCAATTAAAGTGACCTTATTCGAAATGGGGTTATTTTATTTATTAGAGTCGCCACTTGGAATAGTTTATTTGGTGTTCCAAGTCACCGGTTTATCTTAAAACCCAAATCGAGGAAATTTGACTCTGTTTAAATTGTCTGCGAACCAGAAAACTGAGTAAGGAATTCTGTTAACCCGGGAGAAGGTGTTAGGCACTCCCGAGTTCCGTGGGTTTAGCACGGTCTCTTAGGCACTTTATACTTGGCTTATTTTATCTAATTCCTCATTTTAGGACCTATGTGCGTTTTTACCTTTTACCGCTTCTAATCACTTGATTATTCGTATTTAAAGAATTTTATCTTAATACGATTTATGCGTACGTATACTCACTTTATTTAGTGCGCTAAAAATCATGTCACGCGTATGTGTATATAATTAATAGTCCTTAATTAATATGAAAATTATTTTACCAAAGTCACGCGAACGTGTACCTTGGTTTTATTTTGAAAATCGGCACTTGAATCATGTCACGTGTACGTGTACAAAATTTATCATGCTTTATCAATTTTAAGATTATTTTTCCAAAGTCGCGCGAACGCGTACTTCGATTTATTTTGAAAAATCATAATTACATCACGCGAACGTGTACATAATCACCATCATAATTTCAAACACGCCTAAAGGCATTTCTACGATGTTCAAGACTATTCTTTCCTAAGTTGATATTGTTGTACGACATAAGTTATGGTGGTTATAATTAGTGGAAAGGTTTGAATTAGCTATTTTTAGTATCAAATTATACCTTAGAATTCAATTTTTTTTTTTTTTTTGGAATTGACGTAGGCGGACTATCTAGGAGGATTTTTTATTGTTGTGGAATTAACTATTATAGAATAAAGGAGAAGATGGGCCAATTAATTATTGAAGAATGGTCTGCTGGACTTAGATTAATGTTTCAGTGTTTTGTAGGCCTAGAAGAATAAGAAGATTAGGCTCGTACATATAAAAAGCCTACCTACAAGTGAGAAAATGACCTACTCATTTATGTATCTAAGACAATACAAATACTTTAGTCAAATTAACAAATGAAATAATAAAGACCAATCAACTTTCATTTCTAAATTCTATAGGACTAAGCAAAATATTATATTCACACAAGGGATTAAACAAATTCTTCAAAACACATCAAAAAAAAAGAATCATGTAAAACAACTAATTAAGACCGGAGAAAAGATATACCAGTAGAAAAAGAAAACACTTGGCCAAAAATAATGCAATAACAGTAAAGGGAAAGTTGAGAAGTGACCTTCCGTTAGTAGAATTCCTTCAATAATACTAAAAACCTCCAGCAAATAAATTTTACATCAACTGGTTTGTTCGGATAAGATCGACAATCCAAAAAAAACTTGAAAGAAACAACTGACTTTCGCCGGAGCTCGAGACCTCGCCGTCAAAACTCGAACGGAACTAACGACCAACGACCGGAGCTTTAACTGAACTCGACCCAAAAAACGCTGTTGTTTTTGTGAGGAAAGGAGGACTGTTTTCAATCAGCTGCATTTTGGACAGTTTCGAGAGTGATATTGGGTGGTTTTCGAGGCTAGAAAGTTGCTGGGTTGATGGAGAAAAATGGTGACATTTTGGGCGACCTTAATAGTGCTTTAATGATGTTTGAGATGGTGGAGAAGATGGCTGGTTTTTGGTTGGTTCTCGTGGCTGATTTCCGAGGTGTTTAAGGCTGTTTTGACGGTGAATTTATAGGTATTTACTGGCATGAGAATGGGGGTTTCAGGTGAAAGTTATGTCTGCTTTTCTTTTTGAGGAGGAAGAAGAAGATACAAGCTACTCTCTCATTACTCTCCGTCTCTCGTTCTCTTTTTTTTTCTTTTCTTTTCTTTTTTTTTTTGTGAAGTCCCTTCATTATATATAGAGATGTGTGTATATAATTATTGTGAAGGAAGTAGTGATATGAGTGGGGTAGATGGGGAAATGGAT